>JAHBCN010001169.1:0-128508 GCA_019359885.1 Listronotus oregonensis
ATTCGTTAAAAGAAAAATTAAATAATCTTTATTTATGGGGAAGAACAACATTGTGCACGCAGAAATGCTCATGTTTTTAGTCAGAGACATTCCGACAAAAATGTGGAGCATATGTGTTGGGTTTGGTTTTTTAATTTTAAACAACTGAAAGTGTGTGCAATAAAATTGGTAAAGATTGTAGAGTTTTAACTGAAACTGCACAAGTTGAAATATTAGGTCATTTTGCCTTGGATCCTCAATCATCAATACCAAAAGTCTCGAAGTTAACAAATATTTCCGTTGGGTCTGTGCATAAAACGTTACAACTAAATAAATTCTTTCCCTACAAAATACAGCTTTTACAACAGCTTGGTGCGGATGATTATGACAGAAAAATAGAATTCTGCAAATTTATGACTTAAAGAGCAAATGAAGACCCTAATTTTATTAAAAATATTAGTTTTAGTGACGAGGCAAATTTCTTTTAAAATGGATTTTTCAAATTTAGATACTGAGACAATACCAATCCACGCGTTTTTCGGGAAGATCACTTTCTTTCTTCAAACATTACTAACAAATCTTCAACGTAACTTTTCTTTATAAAGTTTACTTGTTTTTTGTTAAATGGATCTTCTTCGTATTATTGCGATAATGCGTCAAAGTGATTTTAATTATTTTTATGATGACATCTTGGACTAGCAGTGATAAGGCAATGACCCAAAAATGTTTTAATATTTTAGAATAAAAATAAACGGTTTGTTACCAATATAGCCGAGAGGTTTAAATAGAGTGGCTTATTTAATTATTAGTTGGGGAAACGACACAATTAGTGCTTAATGAAGCAGCTTCCTTAGAAAGCACGCGTCCGCACCCCCAAACATTCGCGAGTTTGAAACCAATTTCTTCGTAATAACGATTGTTGCTAACATGTTTTAAACATTTTGCTGGAACAAACCTAAAATAAACGCTTTTAAATAGTTGATTAACTTTTTAATCAAGGTGCATCCCATCAAAAATAGTTTTTTGTCGACTAGTTTAAAAATAGGCCATTACCAAACAGCAGTGATTCATTATTTTACTTTTGACAAAATTCCATAAGCGACCGCAATGCGTGTGGGGATTTTAAAATAGTTTTTGAATGATCGGTTTCATTTTCTGTGATTCATCCAAGGGATTATTAGGCGTGGTGTAAATAATGCCAGGATTTCTTGATAGGATCGAACAACAAATTTTTTTTCCCCAGTTTTAAATTAAAATATTTTAAAAAGAACATGGTAATTTTATGATACCAAAACAAGATAACTATATTGAATGTTTTTACGTTCCTACATATAGTTCTCGCGTTTGTGGCCCAATGAAAATTCCTTCCTAAGCTCAGTAGTTCAATAACTAAAGACCTAAAAGTACCCAAAGCTGTAAATAAATCTGTACAGTTTTCATTTGTGCTGCAATTCTTAGGTCTTTGCGGATGCTTTCGAGGAAAAAGAAGTTTATCACGATTCTGACGGAAGGAACCCGCTGAATATGATCCTCCAAAGTCCTAAAAATGAGTTTCCCTCGAATATCTGCCAAAATATACGAATTAGAGAATTTTTGTTCAGACAAAAAATGAAGATCGCCTCGAAATCTATAAAAATGGTCCCTACTATTTTTTGGGACACCAATATTTTTCGCAAAAACGGCCGTCGAAAAATCGTCGAAACATTCCACACTGGATAGATGTGGTAGTTTCTTACCGAATTTCTGGTCCACGGGTTTGGAAATGCATTGTTGAAAAATTATTGGACTTTGTTATAAAAAAAAACATTTAGAAACTAGATACTCCAAGCTTTCAAATGATGTGCATTGAAGGCATTTCAATAGATGATGAGTTTTTGAATCGCGTTTATTCTACAGATTTTCTAGAACTCCGGAAACGGCTAAAAAATGCATATGGGCAAAACATTTTTTTATTAAAACGCAAGAAAGATGGTGAAGGAAATTTTCTGGGATCATTGAACCCTTGCTAAGGTCTCATTATAAAAAAAAATGTAAATAACAAACTAGTTTTTCAAAAAATATCAATAAATTAATAAGATACCCTCAAAAAATTGTTAAAGAAAAACTTTGACCGGTTTTTTTAATATTCTAGAAAAATCAGAATGGACCCAAACGATTCAATTCGTCCGGTGAATCCATGAAGATGCGGCATTCTAGCGGTAGAGCGGAAGGCTGAAATGAGGGGACTTCTGGGTCCTGTTATCTCGAAAACTATGGAATTAAAAAAAAAAATAAGGACCATTTTTGTAGATTACAAGGCGAACTTTATGTTTTGTTTTAACAGAAATTCTCCAATTCGCATATTTTTAGGGGCCATTTTTAGCCCTTTCCCACCTGTTAATGTTGATAAACTTTTTTCGCTCGAAAGCATACCCAAAGACATAAGAAATGCGCCACAAGGGAAACTGTACAGATTTATTTACAGCTTTTTCCCTTCATTTACTGGACTGCAGTTTCACTTGCATCCGAAAATTTTTGTCTCAAATAAAAAAAACATTTCCTTTTCCATTTAGGACTTCAGCAGAAATTTTTATAAGACCTAGCTTTATTTGAAGAGAAGATACATACATTTTTGCTAATTTACTAAGGGCTTTCTTCTTTAACGACATTTTGTTGGTTTCTGGTGTAGTAACTCTGCATTCCTGTAAGTGATGCAACAACTTTGGATCGGTATATTTCATAGTATTTTATGCTTTGAAGTAATATACCCACGTTATCGTAGGGTGTTCTCGTATTTACAGCGTGATCTTCAGAAACAGATGGTTGTTTGTTTTTATTAAACAATTAAAATGCATTTAGACTAGTCTTCGAAGAGTCGCCACTCGGTAGATTTATAAGAAGGCCAAAATGTGGTGTTGATGTTTTCTCAATTTTGTACATGATGCGACAATTTACGACAGGTCAATAAAATTATCGAAATGACACATTACTCTAGCGGGGGCATTTTTACACAGAAATGTGTTATAGTATTTCACGACACCTTTCAGATACCCTAGTAATGCGACCACGTCATTAAACAGTATTACAAAAATTAAAAACCTTGAAACTTTATAGGTATACCGTTTTTCGTGAAATTCTTGGAATGTTCTTTACCGATCCGACTAATAAAATCTAAAAAAAGGCTTAGTAACTAAAACAAAGTCAATTATAAAAATAGGCATTGTAGCGTAACATTGACTTAACATTTCAAAGGCATCGGATTTAAACGGGATATTTTAAAAGGGTCAATAAATATCAGCGACGAAGAAATAGAAATCTTCTTTGGCTCTTTAACGGATCCGCATACAAACATAAGAGAAGCCAAGTATAAACACAGTAGATATTTTATGGCAGTGTTTATTGATACAACAGTCCGTATTTCCTTGAATTTAGGAATAATTAGATAAATGAATAAAGGCAGGTTAAAGACCGTAGTGCACGGTGCAATCTTGTATGGAGGTAATTTTTTTTATTACGAAATTTAGTACCTACAAATAATTCGTCAACTATCAGTTATCAATTCGAAGCTGCACAGATCAAACGTGTTTTGTTCTTAATATTTTTTTCGGGTCATAAAAGACTATTATTTACTCCTAGACTTGAACACAGACTAAATGATGTATGAATAAAAAGATAGTATCTGTATTTCGTGTTTAAAAGTTTTTCTTTTTGTATCTCATAAATGAAAAGTCCAAAAACATATACAGCACCCAATGTCTTTAACTGAATATGGTCATATTAGTAGTTTTTCTTGTATTTAAAAAAAATGTGGAATAGTATCTTAGGGTTTTTCATTGTAGGAACGTATATGCCGCACGGCAACGAAAGATACGTTCGGTTTCGTGGACGGAATAATTTTATCTACGAACGCATGCATTCGGTTGCGGGGTTGCTCACTTGTCGGTACATCAAGGAATTAACATGTTTTGGAATGTGTACAGAATGAATAAAATACGAATGAAAATAATTGTCGGAACGAAGGTGAAAAACGAATATTAAATAGCTTGTTAAATGGATGTCGACACATTGAAAAAAATTCACGCACATTTAGATATACGTTTTTCCATGCGGCTGTATATGTCGCAATGAATACCCGGCTTTATGTATTTTTTTTTCTTGTAGAATCTAAAAGAATAGTAAGGATAATGATTTGAATTGAAAAATAGAAAATACGGTATAAAATTATTATTTTTTTTGGGGTATTTATTTGCCGCGTATTCACTTAGCGAAGATAAGGCCCCCAAGAACGTATGTTCGGTTAGGGGACATGAATAATTTATTACGAACGATGATTCGGTTGCGGCAAGGTTTGCTTGCTTATCGGTAATCAAAAAATTCGCCACACGTTGTTTTGGGATGTACGATAAAGAAAAGAATGAAAATGAATTTCAAGGGAAGGGAAAAAATACACGAAGTTTGTTAAATGGGATGTCAGGGGATGTCGAACAAAATTTGCCTTTTACGGCATATACGTTTGTTGTCGTGGGGCTGATACGTTCGCAAATGAATCCCCGGCTTTATTGGTTCGTGTTTAAAAGCGTCTCATATATTTTAATATGTTTTAATAAAAAGAATTTTGTATAAATTTTTAATAACAGTAGAAATAAATTAATTTTTTGTTAAAGGCTAGCGACTGCACAGAACATCAGAATTATTTTAAAATTATGCTAATATTAAATATGTGTCACTTTTATTAATTTTAAAGGTAATTATGAACACTAGACTTTAACAGATTTTTTTTGTGTTTTGCGATTTCAGGTTAATATTTTTCTATTTTCTAATACAGATAGGAAATTTTTAATATAAATTAAGTTAATTTTGTTGTTACTTAAAATGAATACAAAATCATTTTGTTTCAAACGTACGAAAAATGATAAGATGCTTTCAAATACGAAACCAGACCCAGAAATAAGGTATCCCATTAAGGAGACGTGATTTTATATCGTAACTTTTTTTCTTTCAATTCAATTCATTTTCTTACATACTTCAGGATTCTTCGGAAAAAGACACATGTAATGACTTTTTAACTTTTTTTGTTAATATTTGCAGAGCCACAAATAAAGAGCTATTAGGTCCTTCTTGGTTATCCTGCACATGGTTAGGCGAATAAACATTTAATTTCGTGATTAATACAAAAATAATTTGTATACAAAATATATTGATTTTACGATAAGGCTGTTTAGGGTTACACAGAATGCATTTTATTTTTTTTAAGCAATCATCCTGGACGGTACCTGTAGCAACGCGTAAAAATGGATCCAATGTTGCTTTAAATTTAGTTTTGTATATATCTTGTTTTTTAAGTGTTATTACAATCCTGTATTGGCAAACCTTAGCTCAGTTTTTTAGCATACGTTAATTCTGCTTTTGGCAGTACAAATTTGAAAAATATATTACCTTCCCGGACATACTAACACAATTTTAACTTGATCAAAATTTATAAAATTCATAAAAAGAAGACGGTATGACCAACTTAAAATTTTGCTATAAGATTTGGTTGGATCAAGATTTCGATGAGGATAAATTTTAGTCCCAAAAATGTTAAAAACAGAAACATATGTATAAAAGTTGTTTCTAGTTTTAGTTATAAAGGCGCGTCCACACTATGCCGATCGGCATCATTCGGTTTATGCCGATCGACAAAACCGAATTAGTGTAGACGTACCGGTTGGCCTTTTGGACTTGCCGAAAGCGGGCCCGAATCTTGCTGAATTGAACCCGACTGCGGTAGGTCTCATAAAAAAAAACCGAACCGAAAATCTACACTACTGCATTACGGGTGCACCAAGGGTAGTAAACTTAACAAGGAGGCCGTTTTTTTCATTTGTCCGCAGATATAGGAAAAGTTTGGAGTCACCGTTTGCCCATTTTGCCCAGAAGGCAGATTTATTTTATTAATTTTTGAAAAATTCAATTTTAAAAAAATATTTTGGATATTATTTATTAGAACTGTAAAGTAAAATATTTTTAAAAATTAAGACTTTTATTACTTGAAACAAAAAAACAAAACAATTACGTCACAAATACCGAATTGACATTTAAATTGGTTTATAGGGGTTAAAGGGACAAAAAAATCCTTGTTAGGTTTATTACCCTTGGGGTGCACCGAGGTTGGTTTGGACGATCCACACGAAAGCAATATTGATAAATAACCCAACGAACGTGTGGGGAATGCCGAACGGCCTCTTTTTGGGATAGGGGACGCACATTAAGTTACAGAGCAAAAATTTTTTTAGCTAAGGCCGGTTTACAACACTTTTTTTGACACTTAAGTTGTTCTTAAGCATTAACTGCCCCTCAAGTTTTAAATGTTTCGACCAGCTGAAATTAGTCCTTAAGGTTCCTTAACTTTAAGTGTAGGATTTTCTGTACTTAATGATCCCTTGTAATTTGAAGTTGACATTTGACAAATATTTTGTTTATGTTTATTTATTTTTTTTTTGTTTGCAGTTTCAAATAATTAGTTTGATAAAAATTATGTAAAAACGGAGTTTTTAAACAATGGTGTTTTGGATTGTGATATTATAAATGCGATGTTAATTAGATTTCCAAGAAAAATGTAGAGACAGTGAATTTTTATAACTTGTGCAATTTTGAGATTTATTTACCTTTTTTTATTCTTTTGGACATTTTTCTGTTAGTTTTAAAAAGAACTGTTTTGATAGATGGATAATCTTACATTTCAAAAGGTTCAAATTAACAAAACCAAAGTGCTCAGCTTACTTGAGCAAATCAAAGATGAGCTTGAACATGACAAGTTTGTATTAGCTTTTAAATTTTAAGTATTTACTTGTAAATTAGGAATATTTAATTTGTTCATATAAAAAAATAAAAGTTTTTTTATGATGTATTTGTGTTTATATTTCATATTGACAATAATTATTCCCTTTCCATGGCCGTAAAGAAAGGCGCCCTTGATCTTTTTTTCCCATATTGTTATTGATTTTACAACAAAAAATCACAAACTAACGACTGATTTTGTATTACATAGTCTATAAAATGAAAAAAAAAAATAGTTTTAATTATTTACAAAGATTCAAGTAGGATTACTTTTATCATTTAAATGACACACAAACTAGAAAAGGAAAGATCTAATATCAGTTAATTCTGATTATTCGCGTTGTAAAGGCCAACAATAAAAAAGAAGAACGATGCAACGTTGCCATCTTTCTAAGTAGTCTAAGTTAAGTTGCAATAAAAATCTAATGGTGAAAGCGAAAACAATTTAAGTTACCCTTAATTTTAAGAGCTTCTTAATAAAGGTCTACTTAAGATACTTTTGGTGCAACCGGCCATAAGTGCTTAAGCATCCTTAGATCTTACATGATATTATTAGGGTGACAAGACTCTTAGCGCACCAGGCCTATAATTGAAATTTTAATATTTATAAATAGGGCTAAGTATTTTAGTACGATTTGTAAATAAATGGAGATTATTAATATGTATTAAAATAAATCTGATATTAGGTTTCCTATTTTACATGTACTTAAGACAAACCGATCAAGAAGTAGGTTCTATAACCAAACTATATATCTATTAGATATTTTTTATTACAACAGGATAATTTTGGTTAGTTTAAAATTTTGCTTTTAAAGTTAAATAATCAACGGGTTAAAGAATTCATATCACCTTATTCACATCCCTGGCTTTTTTTTCTTTCTCAGCTTTACTTATCCACTCCTGAACATAGGCCTCTCCAATATTCTTCCATGGTTCCCTGTCCTGTGCCAATCTTATCCATCCTTTGCCAGCAATCTCTCTTATATCATCAGCCCATCGTCTTTGAGGTCTGCCAACGCTCCTTTTAGTTTGTCTTGGTCTCCAACTTACGACTCTTGCTGGCCGTCTTTCTACATCCTGCCTGGCAACGTGTCCAGCCCATTGCCATTTTAATTGTGCAGCTCTCTTCAATACATCCATTATTCCTGTTCTTAGTCTTATTTCTACGTTTGTTATTTTATCCTTCAGACACACTCCAAGCATTGCTCTTTCCATTGCCCTTTGGTTTACCCTCAGTTGTTGTTGTGTGAGTGCCATCGTTTCTAGACCATAGGTTGTCACCGGGAGAACGCAGCTTTCATATACTTTTCTTTTTAGGTTTATAGAAATTTATCTGTTTTTCATAATATGTTGCACTTTACCAAAAGCTGCCCATGTCAGAGCAATTTTTCTCTTAATTTCTGCTGATTGATTTTCTTTTCCCAGCTTAATAGTATGTCCCAAATACACATAGTGATCCACCAAACTCAATGTCCTGATTTCCTACTCTGATAGTTGCTAAGGATTTTTGTTTTTCTATAGTTCATAATTGAGGCCGATTTTTCGCGAAGCGTCATTCAGTTCTGTTAGCTTTTTCTGGAGGTTATTTAGATTGCTGCTAATAAGAACAATGTCATCGGCAAATTTGGGGTGGCTTAGATATCTTCCATCAATATTTATTCCAACCCTGTCCCACTGCAGCTCTTTAAAGACATTTTCCAACGCCAGTATGAAAAGTTTGGGTGATATAGTATCTCCCTCACGTACACCTTTCTCTAACTAACTTAACTTGAAAACAGAAGATATCAAGTATGCCTGGCTAGTAGAGGCCAAATTTAAGGTTATTTTTTAAATATTTTTACTCAATATAAAAAGTATATATTTTTAAATTTTTTGTTTGCTTACGCTATAAAAGGCCGAATCATTATTAACATTTATTGTTACGCTAAATTCTCTTATACCCCATTTTAAACAATTTAGTTTTGAATTCCTTCCCACATACAAGAACGGCGGGTCAGGTATTCGGTATTGTTTATTCTGCGATGGGTGTTTACAAAATATAAATTCCACAGATTTCTTAACCCCTTTTTTACATTTTGACATTTGACAGCATCTAAATAGTTAAATACGGCCATCTAAAGCTGTTAGACCCGATTGTAAAAAGCAAGTGGGACGATACAAGTTTTTTACATCTCTGAAATATCGCCTACGGTCGTACCTCTTTTGGTTTACACCTGAAGCCTATGGGCTGTAATTTAGGACGTTTAAACCTTGTTTTTTGATAAAAAGTCACGATTTTTTTAAGGTAAAGTTTCTTTGTTGTTATTATCGTTAAAAAATGTTAAAAACACAAGACATGCATTAATGGTATTATCCGGTAGTGTCCATATTTGGTATTGCACTTGTCAATTTATTAAGTTTTGTATTGTACAAAAAAGGAATCTCGTCAGATAAAGAAGTACGGTCAATTGTTCAATTAAACAATAAAGTACGCGTGACATAGGAAGAGAGAATATTTTCTTACTGATAATAGGTATGTTTTGTTTTTCATGGTCACAATTGTTTATAGTCCGGTCAAATTAGACCAAAAAGTAAGAATGAAGGTACAGGGTGTCTGGTTATAAATGTAACTCCCATTAACTTTTTTAGTTGACGTTAAGGAAAAACAAGTTTAGTATAAAAGTTTAGTGGTTCAAAATAAAGTTTTTAAAAAACTTTCTTTCACCTATACAGGGTGTTCCAGAAAGTCTGGACGTGGTCCTACTATCTTATTTTAAATGAGTACCCTATTTTTTTATTTTGAGATTTGCATTCTCCTTGCAATTCTAAACATATTTTATGTAGCATACCTTATGTTTAACTTTAATGGTTACATCGCAAAATGCAAAAAACTATAAGCCTTATCATTATCACTATCATGCTATGTTATGTTATGTTATGTTATGTTAATTCATTTCATCAATTAGCTATGTAGATTGACATATCCGTTAAATGACTTTCGTTCACACTGACATTAAATTTAATTATTTGGTAAAATATTATTTAACTATGGGTTTGTCTGAACAAGAAAGGAAAGACATTTATAAATTTTATGTTAAGAATAAAACGGGCCCAAAGGATATATAGGCGTGTGTATGGCTGCGAAAGTGTTGTAACTAAATTATTTATTAACTAAATTTGAACTTAAAGTATATTTATTTGGCAGATATGTCAAATTTCATGGCTAATTGATGAAATCAACAAACGTAGCGATATCGCGTAATAATGATCTTATGGTTTTTTGCATTTTGTGATGTAACTATTAAAATCAGATATAGGAAATGCTTCATCAAAAATGTTTAGAATTTTAAGGAGAGTGCAAATCTTAAATAAAAAAATAGGGGACTCATTTAAAATAAGTAGAGACCACTCAGACTCTAGCACCTGTACAAGTAATAAGAAAGTTTAAAAAAAATAAATATTAAACTTTTCTACTGAACTCATTTTTTCCAAACGTCAAATAAAAAATTAATGGGGAGTTACATTTATAACCACACACCCTGTACATAAATTAACATTAAGCTGAAAGTAAGTAAAATTGTTTAAAACATAAATAAAAATAACATTTTAAAATTGCCCACCGTTCCGGTACATGGACAAAAATCAACTCGAGGTCAAGGGTCAATAAATGGGTTTTTCGCAATTTTTTCAAAACGTTAAGTTTTATCGTAAAACTACATTAGACAAAAATTGTGTACATAAAATAATCTGTAAAAAATGGATTTTTTTTCCTAAAAGCCACCGTTCCTGAGATATAAGTATTCAAAAAGTTGTAAGCGTCATTGTATGCACACGTTTCCACGCCACCTATGAGGTAATCTACTTAGCGCGTATTTGTATTGATATAAACATATAAAGCCAATTTTCGTTACTTGATTTAGTCGTCAATAAAAAAAAATAAAGAGAAATAAATATTTTTTTGTTTTCTTTGCCTACTACTCATATAATCTTAAGCTAGTCTTTTCACGACTTTTTTGAAAAATGTACAAGTCACTAAACAATTTTAATGGGCATTAGAGACTGTATTTGTTATGCCGAGAAGAATTTTTCTAATTCGGTTATAAAGCTGTACTTCTGAAAATCCAAGGTCATAGAAACCTTTTGGCAAATTTCAGTCCTAAAAATCGACGGACCATTATTAAAGTAATAAGCCAATAAAATTAAACTGTCTAAGAAGCCAAAGATTGTTTTATTAACATAAAAAATAGAGCCCTTTTTTGTTTAATAGCAGTAAATCTTTTTGTTGTATTGCCAACAACACCGAGCTATAAAATTCTTTTCTCCCCTAATCAGAAAAGTCAGACTATTTGTCAAGCCTTTTCATGCTAGTTCTACTCTTGATCTTTTCTGTTAATTTTTCCCTTCTAACATTTGTTTCTGTTGTTCATAAAATCTACAGTTCTTTCATTTGTTTTAGCTAACTGCAACAAATTTCTTGAAATTATTGGTGAATCCCCAATAAAAGTTTGCCAGTGCAAATCAGCATCAAGAGTTCTTTCATTTGTTTTACGATGATAAGCGATCGAGTTATGCAAACCAAAGAATAATTAAACTTTATAAGCGTAACTTTCTAGAATGACCTTTAATGGCATAAACGCTCTGCCCAGTATGTGTTTACGGCTCCTTTTCCTACCATTTATAAAGCCTAGTTTATATTCGGATCGCACAGACCTTCATTGAAACCACCTACTGCTAATTCTTGTTTTAATTTTTTTGGATAGGCTGGATCGTCAGAGTAATTAGTCGTACGATATCCACCTTTTTTAATGACTTTTAGTTTGGGTTTCACGCTTCATTTTTGTTGTATTTTTCTTCATTTCTTCCTTATTCCTCTTAATGTTTTCTTAATTTGTCCTTATTTCGTTCTTAAGGTCTTTTAACATGATGGATTGACTTGTCTGCATATCTTTCTTTTTTTGTTTGTTGTTTCTTCAATATCTGCATTACTTATGCGCTCAACTCTTCCATAAGTGCTATTTGCTGTGTTCTCCCAACAAGCATTCAAATACTCTTCTTAACCACTTTGGTTTCCTTGGGGATCTTGTTCCACGTCTGACATCAAATTTTCCGAAACACCTCGTATGAGTCGTATGAAAACAAGAATTTTCGTTTTTCACTTTTTAATTAATTAGACAACATCTTGAACGTATTTATAAAGCCGGAATCAACTCTAGAACGACATCATTTATACACGTTGTGTTTGTTGCTGGCATATTGGACAAAGTTATTATTTATCTTGGAACACCAGAAGTTTGTGCTAGACCTTGTATAACGGATACCGCAAACTAACAATAAAAAATTATAAACATTGGCAAGGATCATTAGTTCGAGAAGTTGTGCTCATAGAAGGTGTTTTACCACCACCAAATTCGGAGAGTATTATCCTATTTAGAGAGATACTGTTCTTGTTAGTTATCTCTTCAAATTTTTAAAATTAAGTTTCGAATCACCACGTATTATTTATTTTTCTCATAATTTAACGTCGCATAGTAAAGTAGAAATGGTAAATATAAACCAAAAAATATTAATAGGTATTTTCTTCTGGTGTTAAAATAAAGAAGTCTGGTTTAACACATTTCCCTGTCACGACAATTAGCCGTTCGAGTTTGAATAATATTTCAGTGTAATATGAACCATTTTTAATTTCCCGAACCGCATGCCGGCTCGAAAGAAAAACTATTTGTTTTCTTGTAAAATAACTTTTGATAGTTATAAAGTACACGCTTAATAACGACAAGGAATTTATACGAGTGCTTTGTGTGTTTTTTTAGAATTAATTAACTGCAAAGGCAATTATTTATTTTTCAAAATCTGGATATGGGGATTTTAGAAATTGTAAACTTTTTGATACTTTTCCAAAGTTTGTGTAGAAATTATGTTTAAATTTGCTAACGCTAGAAGCGATGCCATCATACCCTAGGATCATTCATCTTAAGTACTTTACTCATAACTTTGTGACAACCCTTTGTTTGTCGATGTCGGGTGTAAAGTTGCCGGTTTAATGTTAACAATTTTGTAAAATTTTCACTTTAGGCGGCTTCAAAAGTACCTTCTAATAAAAAAAAGCCTTGAAAAACATTCGGTGATTTGGTTAGAAGACAAATCGACATCCAAATGTTATTCGGCCTCATTATTAGAAAATGTATGCGTTAACAAAGATCTTAATTTAGAGGGCTAGGTAAATGTATTTTATTGTAGTACAACTTACATTTTTTTGTGTTTCTAGAGTCTAATGAAAACTGTTTCATTAGATTATATCAAACATACACTTTGTCACTTGAGAAAGAAACTTTGATTTCCCTTTTTGATTGTTACCTGATGAATTGCATTATCTTTCGTCAATCTAAAGCATTGTTCAATCTTTCCCTGTAAAATAAAACGTGTTTAATTGTTGTATCTGCAAAGTACTTTCATTTGTTTTATTTTTTTTTGGTATTTTTGACAAAACTCGGTCGATTTATTTTCTCTGGATCATTTTACCAACTTTAGAAGCTTACTCCATTTTTTATTTATGTTTAACCTGATTTATTGTTCTACTTATAAACAGAAAGGTTACTATTGTTAGGGAGATTAAACTAAGAAATAGTTTTGGCCCAAAGGACAGTGGTGCTTTCTCAGTTGACAAGAGACGTTTTGTTTTTTATTTCTTATTATAATTTCGGATGACTTAGAAATTTATGTTAGAATATCTAGAAGAGTCGCCATATTTAGGTAACAAAAGTACTAATACTATTTTTTGCATATATTTTTTATTATTTTGTATAATTTTTGAGATTGAGATACTTTATTTTAAAGATTTTAGATATTGTTGCAGTTTATAATATTAATAATATACCGTCAACCCACCATAGAAAAAAGGACCGATCGTACCCAGTATGCGCTTTTAAATAGTAAATATTGACTATACGCTTAATATTTATTGATTTGTTTTACAGGATAACTGTGGTTAGTTCTGGTTGGAACTAGAAAGTGCCAAAAATAACCACCTTGGAACAATTTATACTCAATATGACATCTAAGGCAAAAGAAATTTGAAGAAAAAAAATATGGCCGAAAATTATTAGCATACGTGTAGGCCTGTCCATCTTTCCTCATAAGGGTTAAGCTTAACTTTAACTTTTATTTTAAAAAAATAGTAGTTTTGGGACAATCGTACTTAGTATGCTAAATTAGAGATTTCGAAAGGTTTATTTATCGCGTATATATCGATTGGATGGCATACTGAGTATAATTGTTTTAAGATGGCTATTTTTTGCGCTTTTTCACACATCCTGTAGAACCTATCAGTAAATGATCAGCGTATTATAAATATTCATCATTTAAAAGGGCATAATGCGTTCCCTTTTTTCTACGGTGCCGGTGGGCTGACGATCTATAAGTGTTTTTTGTACTACATTCAAATTACAAAAAAAAAACTTAAAAGCACCTCTAACTGAAGACGAAAATAAAAATATCGTATGATACAAAAATCATTTTATCTCCTGCCTTATGATGGCATGAATTATTTGTAAATATAAATCAGAACAATACGAGAACAAGATGTATTTTGGTTTTAAAATATTAAATCTGGTTCTAACACACTGCCCTGTCACGACAGCCAGAATGTACAAGTCTGAAAAATATCTGAAATGTAATATGGGCCATTTTTAACTTCCGAACCGCATGCCGATGCCATCTTGAAAGAAAAAGTATGTGTATTCTTGTAAAAATAACTTTCGTAGTTATAAAATACACGCCTGATGATGACAAGGAATTTATATGAGAGCTTTATGTGCTTGCTCTGTCTGTAATTAATTACCGAGAAATAAGCTAATTGTTGTAAAAATTTGGCTATACAGGGCGTTATAAAACATCTGTGCAATCCTTATTAATTATATTAATTATATTTTTTTTATTATATATATATATATATATATATATATATATATATATATATATATATATATATATATATATATATATATATATATATATATATATACAATGTCTTCACTAATATCCGTGACCACGCGAT
The DNA here is from genome assembly GCA_019359885.1 of Listronotus oregonensis. Classification (NCBI taxonomy): domain Eukaryota; kingdom Metazoa; phylum Arthropoda; class Insecta; order Coleoptera; family Curculionidae; genus Listronotus; species Listronotus oregonensis. The sequence goes on from JAHBCN010001169.1 coordinate 14,810, forward strand.
TTTGGTTTGTAATAGTGGGTCAAGTGTTTGCCAAGTTGGAAAAAAGGTCAAAAATTTTTTGTTTACATTTTTTTGCTGACTATTTACCAGTTTCTAAAATCCAGACAACCGGAAAATGTGTAAATCAAAATTACTGATTATATAACCTCCTAAAATGTTAAAATTTTGAAAAAATCAGAATCAGTGCAGGTTAATGGTCAAAAGAACACACCTTTTATAAGGTAAAATTAGGCTTGGCAACACAGCAAGGCCTGTTTGACAGTTGACTTGACTAACAATACTGACAGACTTGGTCATTGGCGTTGGCGGCATTTGGTTTTTGGAAAATCTGTAGATTTTTTTTGATCAAATTATTCTCGAAAACGAACCTTACAAGCTTAAAAAAGTTCTTTTGAGGACCACTTCGCGTATTTCGAGCTTTAAGGGTAAGTTACATGTGTTTTTGTTATTGAGGTTACGTAAATAAAACTGTTTTTTTACTTTTAGAAAACGTTTAAAATGTGGACTGCGGAACAAGATGCGTTTATAATAATGGCACATTTCAGAAGTGCAACTCGTAATGGGGATGGAACTGGGTCATATTCTCTCCAAAGTTGCGTGAAAGATAGAGTAAAAATTAGAACAGATCTTCGCTAAACCCAACATTTTTTTTACCTAAATCTAGTAAAGTTAGGTTTATAACGTTCTCCGACGTCTTTTCACACCTAGTCTTCATTGTTCCCGATCATTCCAAAGGTCTTCTTCTTCTTCCCTCTCTCCAGCTTCTCACTGGTCTTTCTCTTCGTCTTCTTCCTGCTGAAGTCCACGTCATTGCCTGTTTTGGCAGTCGCTCGTATGTAATTCTCTGGACATGGCCGTACCATTTCAGTCGTTTCGTCTTTACGTCATCTACAATACTGTGCCGAAAATTATCCAAAAAGGCTGTAAAAACTTGGTTTAAATTACGATTACTTGAAAAAATAATAAATGGTAAATTTTCTAGCCTTAAAAAAATGTTTTTGACAATTAAAAATCGATTTTAAAATGCACGGCGCCCATGAATACTTCTAGGAATACTTTATTAAATTTTGTAAAACCTCTGAATCAACTCGCAACATTTTTGGTCACGTGGTTTACGGACATTAATAAAGACAAATGGGTGTAATGGGGTAAAAGTAAATAATTTACGAGGTAGTCACAGCAGGATTCCCCAAAATACCAAAATAGAGGGAGCAGTAAGATGTTGGGTGCTCAATTTCTAACTTAGTTTATTCCACTTTGTAGCTATTGCCTATCGGTAAGTGTGATTCTTTATATTTTAAATTAAAAAACACACTTTTAACTATTTATCTATTAAATACGAAAAGACATTTTTACATAATTAAACTTTAGAAGATGAGAAAGTTGCATTTATAAACGAAATAAGAAATTTGCTAATTATGTTTTTAAATCACAATTTTAAAATAACAATACCATCAAATTTTATGCAATTCGTTACCGTGTCAAACGGTTTTTTAAAAGAAAGCAAACCAAATCATTTATAATCGTCTGATTTATAAAATTTTTATGCACAAAAGCAAAGGCTAATGGAACAACGAAAGTGAAAGTGGTTTATACCGAAATACTACACAGGACCGGTCCTAGCCCGTAAGCCCCGGCTGTAGGGCGGTCACCTTCTTTTAACTATTTTTACCGTATCCTTTTCTCGTAAACGACGTCATGAAAAAAAGGAGATGGGTTGAGATCGGCCTTTCTTCGCTCCTCATATTCGCGAAAATTCAAAGTTTTTATTTAGGTCATTTTATTATATTGATAATAAGTTCAAGTATCTTTATTTACATCTACAATAAATTACTGAAAAAATCAGAACGGCAAGTACCAAAGAAAACCTTTAAACTTGCAATTTTTATTAAGTTTTTGCCATTTTATACCTTTTTTGATCTTTTATTTAAAAAGGAAATTCATGATGCGCTCAACGCACCACCATAATTTAATGCTACTTTATAAGCTTATTAAGTGTAATATAAAATATCAAAAAAATATGTGAGTGCACAAAGCGCATCATATATTTTTTTAAAATAGTCCAATCATAGATTTTTTTTGTAATTAATATTAACAGGTATCTGACTGCGCCATGACTTCCGGAATAACCTGTATATTACTAAAATAAAATATCCAACCAATTTTTTTTCAGGTAATTTTTTAAAACAATAATTATTAAAAAAAGGACCTTTTTTTGTTTTTTTTTTAATATAACAAAAGTACAGGCTATATTACTTTACTCATACAAGACCGTTTATAGAGAATTCAAAAACCTACAAAATGGTTTTTGAAAAATCCCGATCCGACCATTTTTCACCGACAAAAGCCGGAAAAACGCTCAAAAATTCGTATCTCCGTTAATTTTTAATATTAAGGGCTAATTTTTTGGGAAATGATAGTCAATAACATACAGCGTGTCCAAGATAAGGAGGGCCAGTATGGGGATCTCCGAAAGCTCAATGATATACCGTTGTAAAATTGAAGTTTTATTTTGTACTTTTAGAAATATGGCCAAAAAACCGAAATTTCCGATTTTCCTTTTTTATTTTTTTACGAGTTTATTTCATAAATCACAAAAAATCTAAAACTCTGTTCTTACTGAAAGTTTTCGCGCTTCATTCCTTGGCGAAGTCAAACATTTTTTACGACGTTTCTTTTGCGCTAAACCATCATCAACTTTATTTTTTTAAATACGACCATCGATTGTTTATTGCATTTTTTAAAAACAGTTTTAATTCCAATTACAATGATGTCTAACACTTGATATTTTTCTGTTAAATAAACATATTTTCCATAAGGGACAATGAATTAGACAAGGAACGCACATGATTTCTAATAGGGGCATTCCATATTTGTTAAATAAATATTAAGTGTTATACATTTTTGTAATTGGGATAATAAGGGGTTCAAAAAAATTAAACAAAAAACACCGTATTTAAAAAAATAAAGTTGATGATGGTTTAACGAAACCTAAACGTCGTGAAAAAAAAATGATTTTACCAGTACATTAAGCGCAAAAAGTTTCAATGAGAACGTATTTTTAGAATTTTTATAACTTTTGAAATAAACTAGTAAAAAAATAAAAACGAAAATCGAACATTCAGTTTTTTCGCCATATTTCCAAAAGTACAAAATACAATTTCAATTTTTTAACGGTGTATGATTGAGCTTTCCAATACGCAACTTTGCCAAATTTAAACTACCCACCTATCTCTTACCGTTTCGGAGATCCCCATACTGGCCCTCCTTATCTTGGACAGCTGTATGCGAGCTGCAAAGATGAAAATTGTGCATTAGTTTTATTCAATCGCACTATAAACAAATTAGACCCTTATCTGATGTGCCGTGAAATTAGGTCAAATGCCGATTTGAATTTTAAAACGACTTTTAAAGTTGAGATTAAAGTACAATTGTATATCTCACATTTTCACATATAAGTTTAAAGAACATTGTTAAAAATGCTTGGAACCTAGGCGTCGGCGAAATTCGCGACCGAGACGTACTGAGTCGACCGTGGAGGGGGCACCCAGCAGCGAAGGAGAAGCAAGAAACGGGCTGTGTATTCGCTGCTGGCTGCTGGGTGCCCCCTCCACGGTCGACTCAGTACGTCTCGGTCGCGAATTTTCGCTCGACGCGCTAGGTTCGCAAGCATTTTTAACAATGTTCTCAAAACTTATATGAAAATGTGAGATATACAATTTGTAACTTTTAATTTCAACTTTAAAAAGCCGTTTAAAAATTCAAATCGGACATTTTGCCCAATATTCACGGCACTTGCAAGATAAGGGCCTAATTTATTTATAGTGCGATTGAATAAAAACTATTAATGCGACAATTTTCATCTTTCGGCAGCTCAAAGTATATATTATTGACTATCATTTCCCAAAAAATCAGCTCTTAATATTAAAAATTAACGGAGATACAAAATTTTGAAGAAAGGTCTGTTTTTAGCGTTTTTCCGGCTTTTCTTGCTGAAAAATGGTCGGATCGGGATTTTTTAAAAACCAATTTGTAGGTTTTTTAATTCTCTACAAACGTTCTTTTATAAGTAAAGTGATATAGCCACTACTTGTTGTTATATAAAAAAAAACGGAAGAATGGCCCTTTTTTAATATTTATTGTTTTAAAAAATTACCTGAAAAAAATTTGGTTTCATTTTTGATTTTAGTAATCTACAGGTTATTCCAGAAGTCATGGCGCAGTCAGATATCTGTTAACATTTATTACAAAAATTACCTTTTTTTGCTATAATGATTGAACTAAAAATAAAAGATCAAGAAAGGAGTTAAATGCAAAAATTCAATAAAAATGGCAAGTTTTTTTTTAACCGATTCATTGTAGATGTAAATAAAGATCCTTGGACTTATTATAAATAAAATAAAATGGCCCAAATGAACTTTTCAAATTTAAAGGAATATGATGGGCGCAAAAAGGTCGATTTTTACCCCCTTTCTTTGGCGAAACTTTTTTACGCGCACATTTTTCGACAGTCATAGATTGTGACATTAAGTCGATATTTTAGTTTTAATTTTAATATTACCCCTTGGATCCTTAACTAACCTTGTCTTTAAAATAACTATTTAAAAAAATCTATAAACCAATATAATATATAAGTACTATGTACGTTCGTTAACCGCATAACCTCGAAACCTTGAAAACATAAATGCAACGCTAAACGCCAATGAAAAGTATCAACAAAAGATCCTACCAACAAAAGCGGACAATGGTAACAATTTGATTAAAAAAATAAACACAAATGAAATAAATACGCACAACTTTTATTAAAATGGCACAATTTAATTTAACTGCATTGTATGCCTGAAGGTCGGCTTAGGTCAATTCATCATGCTTCATTAAAATTAGGGGCAATTCACGCATGTTTGGTATGATTTTAATATAGCCAAATAGGGCGCTATTTGTTTTGTTAAAAATATTTTTTAGTTGTTTTGGCGTTAGCTGATTAATTTAAGAGTCATAATATGCGTGGGTTGAAATTACCATTTAACACGGTAATATCGTTCTAAACATTCGTTTATGAGTTTAATACGCAAAGATTTAATAATGGGTATGTTATCATTATTATCATATCAACGATATTAAACATGTATATGAATCCAATAAGAGCTGTTAAAATCCACGTTTAATTACACATAATGTATATTGTTGTGATTCATAAAACTTAAATTTATACTAGGAAAAATTACCGATGGTGAATAATTTCTCTTCTATTTAAACTTTTAATGTGGACTTAAAATATATTCTGTTGCATATTAATTTAAATTAGTAATTAGGAAACTGTAATTAAAAATTCTTGGTTCCTGGTTTCGGATATTGTAAACATTTAGTAACACTTGCGTTTTTTTAAATGATTGTTTTTAGCTTTATATTATCCCACGCTTACAGGAAAGCTTCCGTTTTCTGTCCACTATTCGACTGTAAGCAGTGTTGCTGTTTTGCGAAATTTTTAAGGAGCGGCGTAATTGGGGGTTGCCCGAATAGCCTGATTTGTAAGCAAATTTCCAACTTAAAGTTAATTTCAGACATATTGATTTTAATTTTTTCCTTTACTTCCAATTCAAAAAAATATCTAAAAATATATTCAAACCTTAAATCAATTCCCGAACTCTGAATTGGTCTATTTTGCTTTGGTAAAATATACCAACATGCAACATCTCCAAATTTAAAGTAAAAAGATTTTTGCATTTGTCACTAGATGACGCTTACCCGCGTCCTTAATTAAGGCACTAGATAACCAAACTTATCTGCGCTGCTTAAGAAATAATTCATGGATTCTAAAGACCAGGATAACCATCTCTATGTAACAAAAAAACTTCACTTTTTATATATTGCGGTCAAGGTCATTGGATCTCATTGGTTCGCTAAGATGCACCAGCACCTCCTATTAAAGTCTGTCTGGGACCACTTTTTAAGCAAAACAGCCATGAGAGAGGGTCCTTTACCTCTTTAACCTCCATATTAAAGAGAAAATGGTCTTTAAAACCCTTAATATCCCTACTTTTGTAAGTAATTTTCATGCAATGAAAATGTTTTAATCGTAATCTACTATTTATCTCGTCTCCGTTTAGTCTATTTTATATTTTTTCCACCAAACAAACATTTTGATAACCGTAGCGAAATTTTGTTTAACAATAAGCAAATTTTGTAAAGCAAGCGCGGCAACACTGGCTGTAAATGATCTGATGGTGAGCTGGGATTCTGTAAAAATATAAGGAAAGAGAATGTCAAAATAGGGATCACATGTCCTTGTTGCCCTTAAAACTAACTTATAAGTTTGTCACTGTTTTGAAAGAGATAGAGAAAAGGAATGTCAAAAAGTTTTCTTACAGAATCGGGCCCCTGGAGCCCGATTTGGTAAGCAATTTTTTGACATTCCATTTTTCTTTCTCTTTCTAAACAAAACATATGAGTTACCTTTAAGGACAACAAGGACATGTGATCCTTATTTTGACTTTCCCTTTCCTTAAATTTTTAGTCCTGCCGCTCTTTTATAGGAATTTTCACACGTTTTTTTTAACAACATCCTAAATTCGTACCTTTTTTATATATTTTTTTGCCATGTTTTTTTATTTCTAATGTCATTTATCTTTAAGAATTGTTGGTTGTGGTTAAAAAGTATTCTGTTAATTTAATTAAAAACTCAGGCTTTACGTACACTTCTTTCTAATTCAGTAAAATAGTCTTGTGTATATACAAGGTCATTAAACCCGGACTGAGCAAAGACATATTTCTATATTTCTACATATATAAAAAAATGTGAAATAATTATTTTTTCTGTAGAATTTTATTGAAAATAAATTAAATTTAAAAAGACATAACGTAAAATTAACATTTTCTAAATGGTTCGTTTTTGAAAGCGTCTTATTTTTTTCTTTGAATACAAAAGATGTTTATTAATTTTTATTACCAACAGAAATAACACTAAAATCTTGGACTTCCATTGTTTTTATTTGTTAATTGTTACACAACGTTTCGGTTGTGTAATGTATCTCTAACTGTTTTCAAGTAATAACTAAAAATTATTCTAAAAAGTTACTACTTATATACTATCCCTTTTTCACCGAAGCTTGGCCGACTTTTTGCGGTTCAGCAAGGGCTGCCAGATATTTGGCATATCGATACTAGACTTGCTAAATACATTTTGGTTGTTTACAATTATTTAAGCTTCTTTAAATTTTCTTTTCTTCCAGTGGGTTTCTTTCTAAATAGTTTTTGCTTCCGACCTTTGTATGCGGTGTTGTCTTGACCAAGCGTGTTCGGCAATCCCTGACTTCGACGTTTCACCTCGTTCCGTATGTTTTTTGTGTTCTTTAACTCTAACTTCGAGTGGTCTTTTCGTTTCCCCGATGTATACCTTCCACATTCACAGAGAATTTGGTAGATACAGTCATTATTTGAAACATTGTTGTCTGGTCTCGTCTTAGTAAAAATACTTCTTAGAGTACTTTGGTATTTAAATGCCGTTTTAATATTATAGTTATTCGCGATTTTGTGGATCTTTTTCGAAGTTCCTTTAATATATGGAATTGTCATAAATATTTGGTCATGTGGAGTCTCGTTCATGTTAGAGATTTTTTTGTCGTATTTTAATGTTTTTTGATTGTTTCCTTTACCAGTCTCTCACTGTATTCGTTCTGCTTAAGATCCTTAGTTATGTTACTTATTTCCCCCTGCAGGATTCCTTACTGTTACATAATGTCCGATTATATGGAGTACGTATGACCCCCTGTTTCGTTTCGCTAGAGTAAATATTGTCCAGTGTGGGTAGGTTTTCTGTATACCGAGGTTTGTATGTGTCCATTATTTCTATTTTGACTAGAACGTCGAGAAATTGCTATTGAAACCATAACATTGTCTAACACTTTCAAGGAAATGTAACAGAAATATTTTAATGTGTATGAAAAATTTGCGATTTAAAGTCATTTTTTTGTTAAAGTCCAACGTTTAATTCTACCTTTAATACCCATTGGTAAAAATAAAACATATTTAATAATTATCAAAAAAAAATAATGAAATGCTTTTAAATATGAACCACCACCAAATATGGTGTCCACTTAATAAAATGTTATTATTATATCGCATCTTCTTTGCTTTACTTCAAATCATTGTCTTAATTGTTTTTTTAGATTCTACCTTATACCTTATTTCCATTTATATCTAGATATCTGGTGTATAGATACCCAACATTAGAATTTCAATTTTTGTTTATTGATTTTTTTAAGTAATGTAGATCATTAACCATACAGTTAAATTTTTCCATTTTCTTTAAACAATTTTCGTAGTTAATTCGATTATGAAAAAAATGTGCGATTGTCTTAAAAGACGATATGTGTGATTCATAAGCAACGCATGAATTAATCTTGGTTAATACTTTTTTAAATTTTTGGTATCTTATTTAAACAAAGCAGTAGCATAAACTATAATGATTATAATCGCTTTCAGTAATCGCCACATGCTGTGTTAATTAATTTTTTAGTACGTTGTTTTCGCTAATATTTACACAACTAACCGAATGAAAGGTTGGCAAGAAAATGCGTTTCTTTGTTCAGCGGAGCTCTCCAACATCCGACGTGGGATGTTCAATGTCAATTGTAAATGGTCGGGGAGTCGGTTATGTAAAAAGCCCTAATTGGACGTCTTGACTAATTTGCCGCTATTTCACAGCGACAGGGCATAATTAAATACTTTGTTGCCCGCATGTCTGGAGTGGGTGTTTGATATTTGCATTAAACCGAAATAGGATTAAATAATACATTATTTGTATATTGTTGTCTTTTATAACAAGTTGTATTTCTTTAAAATTATTAGATAGTCCAAGTTTATTTTTGATTTTTAGTAAATAATTCTATAAGTATTTTTCACAGACGTCTTTAGAAAAAAACATGTTTAAATTAATTTTTGTTAACTACTGCGATCATGACCAACAACCCCTTAACCTTTGACTACCATCGTGTTTTTTAGTTACGTAACTACTGCCGTTTTTTGCAAAAATATTTTTTTAAGAATTAAAAAAATAAACTCAATTTAAATAAACAACATATTATAATTTGTTTCAACATACAAATTATAGGTAAATATTTAGACAAAAAAAATCACTGTCTACCTCCCAAATTAAGTTAAATATCTCCACATCATCGTAAAAATGTTCTGCCAATTTTTGTAGCTGATTATTTGTTAATGTTTAAAAAAATCACTAGCACAACCACTATCGTGGGGTATTTCGACATCTTAAACACCGTTTTCTCAGAAATAAAAAAATCGCAAAAGTCTTTTCACAGTTTTCTGACTTCTGTTTTGGGAAATTACTTAAAAAAGAAAAATTCTCAAAAAAAAAATTAAAATATTTCAAGCACTTAGGTATCAAAGTACCCCGCGGTAGTAGTTAAGGGTTAAATTTTAAAGAATAAGTTTTAACTATTAAACAGACTATTTTTTAGTAAAAACTCCAAAGAACATTTTTTAAATTAACAACCCGCATTTTAGTAATAATTATTTTTGTTATTTCAATTTTCCCACTCTCAAGTTTCTGTGTCTTAATCCCAGTGGGTTATTTTTGACGGGTTGACGATTAATCTTTGGTTAGTATATCTATCACCATTTATACTGTACATTTGTACAAAATTTGCCTATCGCCTTTTTTCATTACGTCTCTGATGAAGTGTTCTTTGATTTAAATATGTTTTGATTTGGAACTAATTACAATTTAACTGTCATTAAAAATTAGAATCTTTTAATCCTGATATTATTAATCGGTTGTTTTAAATATAAAAGCTGTTTTAATGCTTCTGTAACTGACTTATATTCAGTTGTAAGGGTGATATTGCTATTTTTTCTCGTTGTCTTGATATATGTATTATTATTATTATCTTATCTGAATAATTTAAACATGCCAGTATTCTTTATAAACCAGGTTTTTACGTTATTATAAAGTAAAAACGCATATGCGTGGTAAATTTCCTATAAATATGTTGTAGATTTTTAAGTACGTACTTAATGTAATGTGTTAAGTTACATGTTTTTTACAATCGAAATTTGAAATACGTCATCTTAAAGGTAAGCATTATGGAAAAACTGAATGCTTTCTTATAAATTGGGGCTTCTCCATCGGAGGCATATGAGACGGGATCCGAAGCTAAGACGAACACAAGGCTTAACTCAAGGTGTTAGCATACCGTGCTAATGAGTGAATGGCATCCTGTGCCTTAAACAGGTTTCTCCAACGGTGCCTCTGACATACAGGGCGACCTCTCAGAATATCTAGCCTTACTGCAGTAGTGCGGGGCTCTGCCGGGGTGGTGCTCTGGCTCCAAACAGAAAGCGGACAGAACCGCTTTTATAGAAAAAAGTGACAAAGGTGCGCTGACCGAAACGGGTAAATTTGCTTCGAAAGGTGCCCCTAAAGTCACAAGCACCAGTTTCACGGGGAGGGGTAAATCCATCCCCAACAAACAGTTGCTTGGGAAGGTCACTCATCCAGGAGCCCTGAACGTCTGCCACAGGCCGGATATACGGCCTTTATGGCACATCTGGTTTCTGTGGACCTGGTAGCTGTCCATGTCACTATACCGGGAGAGGAGGGCATGACGGATTTAATCGTCTGCTCGTCATACTTTCCAAGAGACAGGAACAGCAGAGAACATGTTATGTTAGTGTTCGGTAGCGGCACGACTCAGATTCCCAATCCTCGGCAATGAAATTTTGTTGCCGGGGGAGGTAAAAGAACCCTCTCCTAATTTAATCATTAGATTCATAGAAATCTAATCGTATTAAAAGAAATATGAAAAGGTGTGAGCCACATTAGACCGAGTGGTCGCGGTGGAGGGTGTAATGCCCACTCACTTTTAAACCTAACCTAACCTATAAAATTTGGATTAACAATAAGGCTTAGTCTTAGTCCACGTAAAGCACAACTCTTAAGGTAAGTAACATTGTGACATTAACCAGACAGTTTGTTGTTTCTTCGGTATTAATATTTGAAATTCCAGAGAATGATTCGAATATAGTACTCAAAAATGCGGCAGCGCATAAACAGCATTAGGTATTTGTTTGATCTTGAGTTCATTCATCAATCTACATTAGATGATTTAACGGTGCAATATTCATATTTTAACTGGCAGGACGCCAAAATATTTCTCGCTATTTTGCAAACGACTAGACGCCACCGGATTAATAGTGGCGCTTAGAATTGGTGATGCTGTAATATTATTATTACATTGTGTCGTACTTATGTGCAAGGACTGGAATCAAGTTGGCCACATTATAACAAAAACTGTAAAGTTTTCCGGAAAATTAATTTAATAAAAGTTTCCTGCCCAAAATAATTTTCCAAAATCTTAGTGTTTGATTCAATCTAAGAAGGGGCGTTAAAACCCCATTAAAGAAAGCTTTCTTTTTTGCTCACCGAAAGTGATTCTGATTTTTCATTTTCATATTTCTGCCAGAATTCCAATTTTTTTCTAAAACTCCCATTTCAAATAAGGTGGGACTCTCAATTTTCTTTTACACAACAACCAAGATCCCGCTTTCTTTTGTTTTGAAACTTACTGCCTATAAAAAATATTTTCCAACCCTTAAATTTGGTTTTAAATAACTTGAGTGTTTCAAGACAAAAAATCTGGTAGTATCTAATAGTGTAAAATTTGAATAAAAAAAAAAAATGTAATGGAATTAATTTTTATAATTTTAAAAAGGTTAATTTTATAATTTAATGAAAAAATTTATTACCCCTTTTTTTGAACCGTTGATATTAAAAATTAATTTTTAATTAAAATCCCCCTTTTTTTTACAAAAAAAAATATTTTGAATTTTTATTATTCTAATAAAAAAACCTTAAGTTTACAAATAAAATTTTTTTTAAATTTTTTGGTTTTAAGTTTTTTTTTTTCTTAAATTTACGTTTTTCTTTTTTAATTTGGCCCGTGGTCCCTTAATGCCCCTGCAAGGTGGATCAATTGGACATTATAAAAAAAACAAATTTTTGAAAATTAATTTGGAAAAAAAATTATTTTTTAAATCAAAGGAAGGGCTTGTTTTAAACCCCATTTTTAAAAGAAACTTTTTTTCTTTGCCACCAAACTGTGGGGGCTTTTTTTTAGGATTTTTTTTTCTTGGGGAATTTAGCCAATATTTTTCCCTTCCTAAAGCCCCCATTTCAGTAATATAAGTGCCACTTATACATTTTGTGAAAGGCCCCGAACTTCCTTTTTTCTGTGAAACTTACGCCTTGATATCTTTCCCCCCTTAAATTCAGATTTAAATAATGGGAAAAAAAAAAAAATTGGAAATTTCTAAAGAAGTAAAATTTGGAATTCCAAAAAGTTAAGAATTAACTATGAAATATAAAAAAAGGTTTAAATTATAACATTTTTGAAACAATGTTTTCCATTTTGATATCTTGGCAGGGGTGGATTTACGCAAAGGCTGAATAGGCTGAAGCCTAGGGCGGCAAATATTGGGGGCAGCAAATTTACGATTGATTAAAAAAAAAAGTAATCATCAATTTTAATCATACAATTAATGATTTTGCAGAAAAAAAAAGTTCGAAGAAAAATGTCAGTATAGGGTTTTGCTTATTATTATACATAGTTCAAAAAAGGCTTATTTGTTATACCATTTTAATTAATATTTTGTTTTTATAGTATGAGATTTGTTTGTTTTAAAGAATTGTTTTTAATTTTCTGTATGATTTACTTTTGTTAAATTTGTTTATTACATTTTTGTAAGAATTGCTAGTGAAGTTTACATTCTTTTAATGCCAAATGCTAGATGATATCCAAAAAATATTTGACATAAGGTCGGCAAAAACATATTAGGGAGTGAAGGTATTTCGTAATTTTTTTTTTAAAAATTCAAAAGCGTTTCGGGATAACCATCATCAGTGCTATTTTCGTCAAGCTGGGGTCGTAGCAATTTGGGCCCAAAAAACATTTGAGGACTTTTTTGTAAACTATTACATTATTACATAAAAAGAAAAAGTCAAACAACAGTAAAATTTTTTTTTTATTGGGGTTTTTTTAACCCTTTTTCCCTTAAGTAAAAAAGGGGGGGTTTTTAATTTTTTTTAAAAATTTTCATGTTTTGTATTTTAGACTATACATATAGAGCATGGACCAATAAATACAAGGAATGTAATATTGCGCATTTTTGACGTAAATTTTAATTCTGTTTTTTTGTTTGTATTTTATTTCTAAATCCGGTTTAGTGATTGCTTAGTGTTTAAATTTTGTTGTGTGACTAACCGAAATACAACTATAACATTTCTTAACATTATTATTTTTGAATTATATTATTCTTTAATCATTGCTGTAAATGGCAAATTTTAATGTGTGCCTTAATTTTATCCGGGAGGTATATATATTTCAAATTAATGGTGTTTTATATTATTAAATAATAATCCATTTTAGGTTTAAAGAAGTTTTTTTGCTAACCTTCAAGGATTTTTCTAAGAAATTGCTTTTAAATGTAATAGAGGCAATTGTCTCGATGACGTCATGCTCAGAATACACCGCATACGTGTTTTGATAGTATGCCGAATACATATTTTTGGCAGAATATTATTTTCCAAGCCTTTTTCCTAATTCAATATTGATCATTAGGGTTGTCCCAATAAAAGGCCGAATTTGATGTGTCAATAAAATACCTTAAAATGGGATTACTTTTTATTTTTATTTTCACATAAATACACAAATTTCATTGATTCATGAAATAAAATATCCGAAAAATGTCCGCAACAGTACTGATACACCCTCGCTCTTCAAATACACTGTTTAATAATATCTTCTAAATTTTGCCAATAACGCATCGAATATCTTTTTTAAGTTGGTAAATCGCTGTGGGATTTTGAGAGTAGCCAAGTTTTTTGATCTAATATGTTTTTTTCGGAATACGTAAACTAAGGAACGTTTGGAACAGGGATTAATTATTTGACATGTAAACTGAGAACCAAATTAAAGCAGGTAAAAATTACAAGATTCTCCAAATTCCCCACTATTTTAAATGTCTTGAAATTATTATAATTACATTTTAATAGAAGAAAGGGTTTTAAGGTTACGTAAACTAGAATGTATATTTTGATGTCAACTAGTGTAAACATAAAGTATAAAATGAGTGAATTTAAGTTGTTGAGTGTCTCTACATATTTAAAAAAAAAGTTTTAAAAAGTAATGCAACTTTTTGGACTTGCACACATAATAAATGCAGTGCTAAGATTTTCACTCTTTGCTAAGACTTTTGTTATTAAGCCTTTAGTTCTGGTCGGTCATGGTTAGTTCTGGTTAGTTAAGGCGGCTTGTTATTTTCCCAAGCTCAAAAGCCCTTAGTTTTGGTCAGTCATGGTTAATTCTGGTTAGTTAAAGCGGCTTTTTATTTTCCCCCAATTATTTTTCAGACGTAATAAATCACTAAAAACAATTCTGCCATGCTATGTGAAATTTGGTGCTCAGTTTACCGGTGTTTTGAAAAACGGTTAGTCCTCAAGTTACATGCGCTCGTTTTTTTTTCTGGCGGTTGTTGGTATAATAAATAAAAGAAAAACTATAAAGATCCCCATTGAATACAGAAAACTTTACGGTGTAATTAAAACTAAATGACTAGTATTAGTCATGCAGCACAAACTTACCATATAACTTAAAAAAAAACCTAGTGCAATAGGCGATTGAGGTGCTATAATTAAAAGCATTCATTATGTACTTTGTTTTATACAATTAACATGTTCGTAGGAAAAACAAAACAAACAATTTGCTGGAATTTGCTAGAATTTATTTGCTTTTTAATGCAACGGCGCGCCGCCTTTACTTTATAAATTTACTGGTTTATTAACTTGTTTATAAATATTTAAAGTTTTTGCTGTTTTATTGTGAATTAGTATTAATGATGAACATCATTACTGGTGTATTTATATTATGTATATAAAGCATTGCCGCGATGAGAAACATATTTAAATATTGCACAAACACATTTTTATTACCTTTCTCAAATCCTTTAAATTGTGTTGAATGGATTGGATAAGCTCTGAGCAGGGACTTATCCACACTGAGGATAGAGGGAATGTATCCCCCCACATTTTTTCCCAACAAGTAACATATTTTTAGAAAAAGAAATTTTATTTTTTTTCTGAAATTTATTAGCTATGCTATGTTATAGTGATATTTATTAAAAATATATGGGTATTTCTCTATAAGCTGGGCAGCTTACTGTCCTAGGCCGATATGATATGAAAAATATAGTTCATTTTATATTTTGTACTTAACTTAAAAAGATAATCACCTAATTTACCGCGGTCCATTGTACAATATCCAATAAAATAAAGTTTATTACATCAAAAACGTTTTTATAATGCTCAAAGAACAGTCCCCTGCATATCCCCAAAAACAGCCCCCTGGTAGAAAAGGTGTTTATCTCACAAATATTTAAAAAAAAATCATACTTATAATATTTTGAATCTAATAAATTTTTTACTGACAATATCAGAGGAATCTATTTTTTAATTAAATAATGCATCTAAAAATACTAATGTTTTTTTGCCCCAATTTTACGCACAGTCTCCTGGCTCTTATTTAAGAGTCCATTCGCGCCGTGAAAATTGGATCCAATTTGGGGTTCGGGGCATAATGTTTTTCCCAAAAACGGTATAAGTTATCGATAATTTTCAAAAACTATATAAAGGCCAACACTTAAATTTAGGCTTCAGCTGTAATAGTTTTTTAAATTTAAATTTAGTTTTTAATATTTCCTTGAGTAAAAGTCACCCTAAAATCGAATTTGAGATACAGACTTCCTTAAAAACGTACTCATAATTAAAAATCCGTTTTCAGCACCCTGTAAAATTATTTCCTTACCGTTAAAATGGTTTATTTAATTTTTTTAATGTATTTGGTGAAAATTTTTAGTTATAAAAAGTTAACTCCTGTAGCTTTCGTCAATCCCGGAAACCATCCTTTTCGATACACCATTTGGAAGAATTAAAAAAAAAAAAAAAAAAAAAAAAAAAAAAAAAAAAAAAAAAAAAAAAAAAAAAAAAAAAAAAAAAAAAAAAAAAAATTTTTTTTTTTTTTTTTTTTTTTTTTTTTTTTTTTTTTTTTTTTTTTTTTTTTTTTTTTTTTTTTTTTTTTTTTTTTTTTTTTTTTTTTTTTTTTTTTTTTTTTTTAAATTTTTTATTCAAAATTTGGCAAAATATACAGAGCGTTCCATTTAAAAAAACGTACTTATAAATAAAAACTCCGTTTTCGGGGCACCCTGTATATTTAATAATACTGTTAATAAAATTAGCGTTACCACACATTTTTTATTTCAATTTTTTTTAATGTATAGGAGCCGAGATATTTAGTATATAAATAGAGTTGGGACACCCTGTATACATAATTCGTCATTATGTTTCCCGTTGGGGCCATCCATAAATTACGACACACCTTTAGGCGGGGGAGGGGTGTAGAGGATTGTGACATTGTGTGACAAGGGGTATGGGGGGTCATCAGCTTTGTGACATCACATGTAAAAAGTAAATTATTAAAACGCAAAACTTAAATGTGAACAAAAAACTTAAGAATTCTATTAACTCTTTCTATATATATGCTTAGAAGGTTTAAGTAGGTTTTATTCGCTGGCGAGTTTATGCTTGCTCTCCTGCCGTTCCTGCACCCGAGTTGTTCCGAGCGGCTAATATGTCGGCGAATTCCGGATATGCGTCCAACAACCCAGAGGAGTTCTTTCCTGTTGTTCCTGTCAGCAATTTGCCTAGAATTTGTTCGATTATTTTTGAATTTACCTTGAAAGTGCGCATTACCAAAAAATCCACAAAATGACTTTTGTAGACCTATTTAGCTTTAGTAACATTTTAAAAATGTATTCTTTTATCGACAGTATTTTATTTTTTATTTCATTTCTTACTTTACGAGGCTCTTTACGAGTACACACCGTTTTATCAAGGATATGAGCTAATCCTTGCAAACAATTAAAAAAAATGTTTTCTATTTAGATATTCCTGGTAAAATTGTCGACAGAAAAAAAACGCTTTTGCAGTATATTAATGGGAGTTACAGAATAGAAGCAAAAAGTAAGTCAAATTAATTTAAATAATAATTTTTTAATAATATATGACATAAAGATGGGTTCATTGCTGGTTTTCCCCGAATTACTGTTTTTTTGTATTCTAACTATACAATAATAAACCACTGAACTGTCTTTAATTAAAGAGCATAATTTTGATCTATATCTAAACAACCATCCTACACTTGCAAAAATTATTCATAATATAAATCCCGTATATGTCAAAGCAATCATAAATTAAATCAACTGAATTATCAATATTAATTATAATCAGAGTCAAACAGTAATTTAAATACAAATAGAAATTAAATTAGTTATTCATGTTTTTTTACGGTTAGAGGTATGGCAAAAAATTAATTTTTAAGTTCATGTAGGAAGCAATATAGGCTTTCAGCAGATATGATTAATGTTCTCAGTAGCAATAAAAACGTGAATAAGCTTCAGCATTAAAAGCATGGGAGATTGATTGGCTTGATATACATACCTACGCTAAAATGAGTAAATACTATCGGACGTGTTGATTCGAGTGTTGATTACATTATCTTACAAGGTGATAAAATGGTTACAGAATTTATATGTCCAAAAATTCAGTATAAAGGTTATGCTAATGCTGTATTTTATCTAAAAAATAAATCATTTAGATATTTCTTTTATATCCCATTCAATTAATATTAGTTTGTGGCACCAAAAATATTCCCCAGTTTAATTCTTAAAAAAAAAACAGTCGTACTGCTCATCCCCTACCCTTCTCTTATCCACCGACAAGCTGTGTGTGTGTGTGTTTTTTTTTTAATCTTTAAGGCAGCCCACAAAGACTTGTATAACACCTAAGTAATAGGTACCTTGGGTGCCGAGTTGTAGATGTTTAACCCATTTTTTCCCGGTTCCGTCAACAATGTCCAAGTACCGAAAAATGTAAATATTTTACGGTGTCTTTTAGACAACGCGGTAGTGTCAACAGGAATGGGGTTTAAATAACTACCACCTCCAAAAACATTCCCCAGTTTAATTCTTAAAAAAAAACAGTCGTGTTCGCATCCGCGAACAACTGCTCATGCCCTACCCTTCTTTTATTCACCGACAAGCTTGTGTGTGTGTGTGTGTTTTTTTACTCTTTAAGGCAGCCCACAAAGACTTGTATGAGTAGTAGGTAGCTTGGATGCTAAGTTGTAGATGTTTAACCCATTTTTTCCCAGTTCCATCAACAATGTCCAAGTACCGAAAAATGAAAATATTTTACGATGCGTTTTAGAAAACGCGGTAGTGCCACCAGGGATGTTATTTAAATAACTACCACCTTCAAACTTTTTCCATTAACGTATGGCCATGTTATCCAGACGGGACCAAGTACTTTATCACTGAGTTTCGTGAGATAGTATCTTGCATTACCTACCCAAATAATAATTCATTCATGCATCACCTCGATGTAAACTGCAGATTTTAAAAATAATTCTGCCTCTTCAGTTTAGCAAGTAGTTGAGTAGCAAGTTCTGGGCCGATCATACCCCACTATTTCCAAATCGTTTGGCTATCCCTTGTGCGTCCGCAGAAAACGTATTGCAGCTCGACAGGACCTAATTTATCTTAATTTGCTTACGGATTCTACAGTAATACGAAAAATTAACTTATTTTGATTTAACAAGGACCAGTCATTGGTAATAGTTTAAAAAGAAATTTTAAAAAATAATAAAATACTAATAGTCCAGTAAATAAAGGGACAAAGCCGAAAAATAACAGGTGGGAAAGTGCTGAAAATGGCCCCTCAAGGCTTGAAAAATGGGTTTCCCGCTAATATCTGCCAAAATATTCGAATTGGAGAATTTTTGTTTAGACAAAAAATGAAGATCGCCTTGTAGTCTATAAAAATGGCCCTTAAATTTTTTTTCGAAAAATCGATAGTTTTCGAGATAACGGGACCCAAAGGTGCCCTCATTTCAGCTGCCGTTTTACCGCTAGAATGCCGCTATGTTCATGGATTCACTTATAAGCGGGCGTACGAATTCTTCCATTACTCGGACAATAATGTACATTTTTTAATCATTCAAAGTTCATCGGAATGGCTAAACACGTACCGTAGTTTTTTTATTAATTGGTTTGTTATTGCCATTTCTGTTTTATAATGAGACCTTAACAAGTGCTCAATGATCCCAGAAAATTTCCTTCACCATCTTTCTTCCGCTTTGATAAAAAATTGTTTTGCCTATCTGCATTTTTTAGCCGTTTAGCCACATCTATCAGTATAAAATGTTATGGATTTTTCGAAGGTCGTTTTTGCGAAAAATATTGGTGTTGCGAAAAAAAATGGTAGGGACCATATTTTGGCAGATATTCGCGTGAAACTCATTTTTGGGACTTTGGGGGGCATTTTCAGCGGGTTCCCACGTCGGAATCGTGATAAACTTTTTCTCATTCGAAAGAAACCGCCAGTACACATTTATTTACAGCTTTGGGTACTTTTAGGTCTTCAGTTACTGGACTATAAGATCAGTTAAGGTAAGCAACGCTGGGCACAGATAACAGTTGGGTTTGTGAATCACAGGCACTAACGCGTTCCTTTAATAGGCAATTGGATCTTTAGATACATGTTTGATAAAATATATGGAGATATTGTCAGTATGTAAAATTACGATGCCTGCAGCATTATTTTTTAGTGAGTAATGGCATTTGGACGTTCCAACAACTCATAATCAAGTAGTTTTTTTTTGCATGCAGTGTTTATTTTTAATCTAACCGTAACTCATTCGCCACTTATTATACTTTAATGCCTACAAAAAATGACCATATAAATATTTAGAAACATCAAGTCGATATTGAAGTATTCTTCTTTTTCCGCTTCAGCTTTATGTCGAACTAAATTAATCCTTATAACACTAAAATCTTGACTTCAATTGTCTTCATTTATTAATTGGAATACAACGTTTCGTTGTTAAGTGATAACTGTGTTATCCTTTGAAAACGGTTGGAGATACATACATGCTAACCGAGACGTTATGTGTCAATTAACAATTATTGACAAAGGAAGTTCAAAATTTTAGTGTTATTGATACCATGACATTATCTAACATCTTTAAGAAAGTAAGGTAAGTCTTTATTTTAGGCTGATAATTTAGCAGTAGCTAAGTAACTAAGTTAGTTTTTCTTGGCGATCGTTTACTTAAAAGTATTATTAATAGTCCCTATTAATGCATGACAAAGAAATTACATGAAAAAATAGCACTAGTCTGCAAATGTGATTTCTTTGGAAAACTCTTGAGACTAAAAACGGCAGAGATCGTTTAACTTTTGCGTATCAGCTTGTTTGCTTTCACGTCTGGAGAGCAGATGGTGAAACAATACTGTCGTCTTCCGACACAAAGGAAGAACTGAAAAATATCTGTTTTCAACAAGGTCAGTAGACACGAAAGCGCCAAACAAATTAGCAGTGGATTTTCTTTTTCTTTTTATTTGTTGTCGATATGACGGTCTTAATGTCTTTGTGTTTTATAAGTCCGGTTAATAAAGAAATTCTTAGAAAATATGACGCAGAAGATTGTTTCCTGCTGACAATATAGCATTCTCAACTTTTCTGTTTATATTAAATTGCGCGTAAAAATAAACGTTTCAAACATAATTTTAACTTAATTTTAAAAGTTTTTAACACCAATATCTATTTAAAAAAATCAATTATTTTTTGCTTCCATAAAAGTAATACCTTGCTCCAAAATGTTTAAGCTACCTGGATAAGAAATGTGTAAAAAATTCTTTATTTTTTTGAAAGCCTTTAAAGTAGTTATAAAGATTCTAAGACTAGGATTTCAGGATGCTTTTTGGATTTTTTAAGTACCCGTTAAGGTGGTTTAATGTAAAAAAAAAATCGTTGCATATTTTGTATGCATTTATATGTAGACATTTTGGACAAATTTATTGAGACCATTAGTACAACCTTTTTTAAGCAAATAAATGCGTAATATCTCCGCAAAATTAATCAAAATTATAAATAAGTTATTTTAAAACGTTGTACATTTTTTTTTTCTTTTCTATCTTGTCTTGATTTAGCTACATTTTAAATCTCAAGGTTTAAAATTTAGGTTAAATAAATATCGTTTGTGTCGTTGACTTTAATACTTTACAGTTCCAAATTAAAAGTTTCTACAAATTTTTATGTAAAATTTTACACGTCTGCAGTGGTACAGTACGTTCCACAATAATTCGTTGATTTCTCGTTTTACCTGCTACTGTTAGTCGTAAAACTCAATATTCTTTGGGTACCCGCATGTAGGTCCGGACTTATTGTACCTACTTTTATGTAGGTTATGGCAAATTGCAGGTGTTGAATATAAAGCAGTCTTTTCGTCTTAGTTCATCAGTCGTGTGGAGTTTGTCAAGGAATTTTCGTGTATGTTATTGAGCATCCGGAATAGCTAACCTAAACTATTAATATTAGTAGGTAATCAGGACCTGTACCCTTTCAAAAGGATATTTGTCAAGCAACCTATTTATGGTTGGGTTTTTCACTGAGGGTTGTAATTTAAACTTTATTGCGGTCAAGAAATCAACAAATAATTGTGAAACGTACCATAAACGTTAAAGTTAACGTTGTGATCCTAATTTACTGAATCGATTCCAGCCAGTCAATAGATGTTAAATGTGTAAAAATTTCGCACCTACGTTTTTAAGCCAATCAGAGACAAGTTTGTTGTTTAATTACCATGAAAACTCAAAATATTACCGGAAATATGCTTGCTCCAGGGTACCCCGGGCGATGTTAGTAAGTGAAAATATTTATGTTGAAATAATGGCACATAAATTGTATTGGAGATTTTGCTAAAAATTGCCGAAAAATAAAAATTGAATTTTGTTCACAGAATAATAGAAAATTTAAGGTGGTATAATTAATGTTATCGACTTACCTGTAAGGATGATCGATCGTAATTACCCGAGCTGTTGCCCGAAATGTTATTACACAAAAGTAGTATGCTTTTTTTTATACCGGTCAGCACAAACCAAAGATATACAACTCGCGAACCCCCCGTTTCGTATCCTGCTTGCTCCATTGCATTATTTTAGTTAATTAGATCGGGTCTTACTTTGGGAACGGTGGGCTGTAATTCTTTCCCCGGACAACAGCTCGGAAATTACGTCGATCATCCTTACAGGTAAGCATAATAAAATTATCCATCGTTTTTCCTCCATATTTTACACAAAAAGTAGATGTTTAAAAAAAAATCGATCTAATTAAAATTTTATAATACAAGATTTAATGAAATGTTTTATATTATAAAAGTAAGAACAAATTCGGGTATTTTTTTTAAATTCCCAAAAAATTTAAAGATGAAAAGAAAATAGTTAAAAAAATATTTTTTTTTTTATCAGAAAAAAAAAAAAATTTTTCACTAGATTTTTATATGTCTAAAACAAAGTGATTTATTTTATTATTGATCTTACAAATATATCTTCAGGGCAGTGATTGGCTATTAAAAACTCTACTTGCAAAATACATCGGTTTTTTTAGTCCCCCCCTGCCACCAGTGGCGGCTAGAAGTCATGAGGCCCCGGGGGAAACTTTTTTTTGGGGGGCCCCCATAGGTGGGTTTAAGAATAAAAAATTTTTGTGATGAAAAAATTGTTTTTTCATAAAAACAAAGAGTAACAGAAATAAGAATATGTTCATTACAAATATTTATTAATACCCCATATAAAATATACTAAAAAAAAATATCAAAAATTTCAAAAAAAAAACAAAAGCCCCCTTTTCCTAGCTTTCCCATTTGCGAATTTTAAGATTTCTTTTAAATCAAGATTTTGGGCTTCTTCGTTTTATAGATAATAAAACGAGACCGCTTAATCTACCCCGGCCCTTAGTGGCCAAGATATTTTTTTTTAAAAAATTTTGTTTTTCTGAATGATCTTTCAACAGTTGCATTTTGGCAACGTAAAAAATAAAAGGAACATTTAAACTTCACAAATGCTTTCAAGTATATCATACTTGCTTAAAAATTTTATTAAAATATTCCTTAATTGTTAGATCGTCTTAAGGTCTTTTTTAAAAAAATTTAAAAATTGTGTATTGGTATTCAATTATTTAAATCAAATATTTCAGAATTTTGCTATAAATGGCGTACATTTATTTTAATGCATGTTTCATCGCAACTTAATAAATTTTTGGAAAAAGAAATCGAACAAATTATTTTTTTTTTATGCTCTTAAATCTGTTGAAATTTGTGTTGAACACGGTCCATAACAACATTAAAAACATTGACTTTAAATAAAGTTTCGGTATTATTATTAAATCTGTAATCATTAAAAAATTCATAAAGTTTTTTTTACTTTAGGTTGAGGGGTTTTTTCGAAATTCCGTTGGAATCTCCATTTTTAGAATTCCAAAAGCTTCAATTTTAAAACTTCATAAAAAGATCTTAATTCAGTAAAGGGTTTTTTTCTACTTGTTCTAAAACAGTCACTGATTCACTTAAATCAATATTTTTCTTTTGAAGAACTTTTTTGGGGGAAATTAACCTGGGAAGGTTTTATATAACATTTTGAAATAAATACAAATTCAAAGCAACACTTTTTTTTAAGGAAGAAGCTTCTTCTCTTTCATTTTTTTATGAGATTTAACTCTATTTCTGTTAAATTTTAATATCAAGGTAACGAAGTTTAACAGCACTAATAGATAATATTCTTCCCGACCAACGAGTTGGATTTAAGTTTTAAAGTTTTTTGGATTCACTGGTAAAAAAAGCAAAAAGACCCATTTTTAATAAAAACCCCAAAAAAAAATATATATTTTGCAAAGTGGCAAAATTTGGAGACCTGTTTACAGCAATTAACTGCATCGTTTATTACTAAATTTGGGGTTTTGCTTGCACAATGAAAAATTCGGCATTTTGTTGAACTCTTTTTATTTTAGCATTTACTCCATTATAAGCCCCACTCATAACACTGGCTCCATCGTAGCCTTGCCCATAACATTTTTCAATGGGAATACCTAGTTTTTTAATATGTTTAAAACTTCTTGAGTCATTCCTGCAGCAGAATGATCTTTTAGCTGGAAAAACCCCCAAAAAATCTCTTTTTATCTCAAACTTTTCAGATAACATATCTTTATCTCGAATTATGTGACAAGTTCGAATGACGATGCTTAATTGATCTATCTTTGTGATATCTTGAGTTGTATCAAGAAGTAAAGAAAAATGTCGCGGAATTTATTTGTTTTGTTAATTCAAAAAGTGAGTTTTTTGAAAGACAATCTATTAATTCATTTTGAATAGTTGGGCTAAGATATCGCACAGATCCAGAAGGCATTTCCACCACCTGTTTCATAACATCATCATAGTCTGACAAAAATTTTACTTGAGCCATAAAATTCCACTAAAATCGTCGTCACGGTGCCCACGAAATGATAAAGAACTTTTTTGCAAGAAGTAATGTAATTTTGAATAATCTTTGCAACACCATATTCCAGAACGACGCTTGAAATCTGATCTCTTCTTCGAGGTTCTTGTCAATGCCACGTTTTTTTTTCCAAAGGTCGTGAACAGCGCAAGCTTCAATATGAGCCTTACTTTTACTATCTCTTCAATGCGTAATGATAAATGTTTCCAATCTCTTAAGCCTGTTCTCCAGGGACTGCACAATTTTGAAAAAGCCAATAAGATTCACAATAGGCTGCATCTAGTACAGTTGAATAGCACAGCCAATGACGATTGACAGGGCCGTATTTTGTAGTGGAAAAATAATAACTCTCACTAAAACTGCGATCATTTTTTTTCAGTCCTTGGGAAATGGACCTTTAGGTCTATTGGGTTTAAGACTAATAATAATCTTTTTATCTTCATCGGTAAGAGTTTTTCCCAAGAAAAATCCAAGATAGGTAGGTACACTTATTTTGCTATTAGAGGAGCCTGAGGTGCTAGAAATGGCATTGCTGACAACTTCACCACAAATCTCAGTACAAGGCAAAAGTTCTTTAGAGGAGGGGCAAGAAATAGAAGTTGATTCACTTGTTTCAGAAATATTATTTTTCTTGTTCTTTTACAGAAGAAAAAAGAGGGAGAAACTTTTAAAAATTTTTCTATTTTAACATGTTTTTTTTAAATTTTTTTTTCTTTTTGTAATTTCAATTTTCGTTTCTGTGCCCCAGACTGATATTTCCGCTTATCTTCCATTTCTATTTTTATTTCAAACGCTTTATTATGAAGTCTTCTGAGCCTGCAAAAAAAAATACACAACCATTTTTAAATGCATTGGATAGTTGTGTAACAAGTAACAAACACTATTTTAGTCTATAGAAAACTTTTAGAAATTAAGGGCGGGTTTACTTAGCGACATAATTTGACAAATGTACATTTATAATTTATACAAAAAAAAAAACGAGCCATTTCTTGTAAGAGGGCTTATTAAAAAACAGGAAAATGTTATGCATACATGCCCTTAATTGAAGTAATAGAGAGGCAAATTAAGGCATGCGACTTCTGTTGTTCCCTATCTCGTAACAAACTCTCTGACTAGAATAATTGTCAGTCGGGTTATTTCTGTTACGACAAAATAAAGGCCAAATAACTTTAGTCATATACTGAATTTTTTCCTCATGCAAATATATAGTCCGCACTGAAAAACATTACCCTCGTGCAATTCCACAAAATCCCAAATTGGGCAAAAAAAGACAATAATATTATTAAAATTATGCTTCATATCCCTGGATCCGCTGGGTAAACCCGCTATAAATCCGAAATACGAGCAGGCGTAAACGCATATTTCAATTTAGTATTAGGAGAAAATGTATCCTCAATTACCTACTACTCAATACAAAATTGAATTTTTAAATATGTCAGTAGGTTGGTACTTTTTATATGATATAATTCATTAAGTAATGTGACTTACCTTTTTTCCCGTAGGTACCTTGTAGGTACGACTAACGAGGCACAAATGCACAATACAAATAAATGTTATTATTAATACTATAAAAAATAAGTTAAACATTCAGTTCAAATCCAAAATTTGTTATTAAATTTTACTGTAGTACAATTTTTTTTTCCCAATCACACCACGACACAATAAAATTTACGTTGAGTTAAAATCTCAAAACAAGAAACCAAAAATTCCCCCAAAGAGGGGGAATTATAAAGCGGTGGGGCCCAAAACTGCCAGGGCCCCCGGTCCGCCCGACCGATTATATACTTGAATTTAGGAACGCAAGCTTCTTCCCCCAAACCCAAATTAAATGGGAATCTTTAATTCCAATTTCCAAAAAAACAAAATATGCCCTTTAATTTTTTTTTTTCTTCCAATTAAATCGGCAGCGATAGCGATGTCATTCAATTTTTACACAATCAGCCCATCAGTTCTTATAGGTATCTAATTTCGGCTTTAATAAATACTAACTAAGATAAACCTTTAGTTGAACTTAAAAGTAAACATATTTGTTTATATAGTGACAACAGCGAGAATATTCACGATATACTAAGAACTCTTTAAAAAATAATTGACTGTTGTGGTATTTTTAAACAATTCGGCCTTATAATATGACTAGAAATAGATACAGCACTTTAATAAATTTATTGCCGATCGGCGCTTAAAAATTTTTTTGGTGACGCGGGGCCCCCCGTAGGCCGGGGGCCCGGGGCCCCGGTTTGCCCTTTGGATAGCTACGCCCCTGCCTGCCACATTTCTTATTAATTCGATGCTGATCCATTTCCCTTACAGTAGCTGGTGTCGGGAAAAACTGGCGGTATCAATTCCACTGTTAATTAACACCCTTTTTATTTACCTGCTTAAGGTTTGCGAGGTGACTGCATGTAGGGATTTTTATATGTCAGAAATAGCCGTTCTTTTTGTTTAGGTCTTAGATCAGTCTTAGATTAGAAGTTCTCTTATATAAGAAAGTAAAGTTTTTGCAACGCAAAGACTAGGTTTATCCGGAAAAAAAAATTAACAGTGGTTGTAGTTTTTAAAACCAGAGGTTTTTATTCTTTTGGGTATTCAAATTTCTATTTAATTATTAGTGTTTTTTATGTTTTTACGGCATATTTTGGAAATTGTTTGGGCAGAGGTATAGGCAACTAAAGTGACTAACTTAAAACTAAGTTCTACAAGAGATAAGTTTTTTAGCGGAGATTTTTTTTTTTATTATATATACTAAAACTATATTAGGATCCCATGTAGCTGCGTATTTCGGTTAAGGTGGGTTTATATTATATTATCATTTTTGTTCTGAGGGAATATTAGGGACAGTGCAGCTCTGTGAGTATTTAATATTGAGCAAGACATTCTTGAATTCTTTATCTCTAAGAAATATTTTACTAATTTTTATATATAAATGATATTTACTTTATATTCGTAAGGATTATGACCGACTTTGGAACAGAAGTTGCACCATTTTTTGAAACAATTATAATACTGTTTTAATGTACTTTCTGTTAGTGAGGCAAATAATGTTGGAATTGCTGCTTCTATTGTGCCTCTTCTAAGGAACGCCCCCTTTACAAAAATCCTTGTAACCAAGGTAATGTAAAGTTGAATTAATGTTGATCTGAAAGGTGATAGAAAGAAAACATCAAAAAAGGAAAAATTAAAGGTCTACTAAAAAGTGAGCTCTTAAATATGGGATACCAATATTGGCTGGGCCTATATGGATCTAATAAAATTTTCGATGCTTTTTCTTGTACGATTTTTTCCAAAACTTTTCCCATTAGTGAAAATGGAGGAAATGCTTAAAACAAAAATACGTCTTCCACCTGATTGTAAAGGCTTCTACGCACATGGATTCTGGATCGAGCTGCCACGAACAAATTTCTTATTTTTTGTTTTGATAGTTTGCAAATAAATCTATTAGGGGTGTTTACTGTTTCTTAAAAAATTTTAATATTTAGCTCGTATTCTATGTTTGAGTTTACTCTTCGAGACTTAAACTCAGCTATAATATTAATCATGAAACTTATATAAGCAGCTTGATTAAAAATATCTTTTGACTTACATCGTTCCCAAATTTTAAGGGATATATTATTGATTTTTCAAATTCGCACATTTTACGTTTTATTTATAGTTGCAATTGCCGTAATATTATTAATTCTAAATAATACGTTTTTATTTTGCAGGTGTTTTGCAAATGTTTTTATTCTGTTATGCTGCCAGGAGCTCTAAGTAATTAATGTGAAAATTTGTTTCTATTTCTGTCCAGAACCATGTGCTTTGGAATTTCCACATCTTGCACCCCAACCTGTATGGGACGCGTCTGAAAAAATTACAATTTTAAAACGCTCTTGTACAAAATATTATTTACTAATTGAGATCTTTTCTAGCCACCATCGGAAATCGTTTTGTAAAATATTTGGTAAACTCATTTGGGCGATATAATTATTATTATTATTTGGAAAAAAGGGCTCTAAATTTTTCAAGTTCCATATTTTTTATGTGTAGCCAACCATATTTATTGCTGGTTTTGTGGCAACTAGTGTACCTATTAATTTTGCCGAATCACTGATCTTACATGAATTTTTGTTCCGAAAAGATAACAATTTATTTATAACCTTATGTTTTCTCTCTTTAGGTAAACTAATCGTCATTTTTCTTTATAATAAAATCAAGATACGTTATTTTCTGATCAGAATTAGGTTACCATTTATCATAATTAATAAAGAAACCTAAGCTTAAAAGTTGCTTACAGACAATATTTGTTTGTTTTATACATTTTATATGATTTCGGTACTATCAAAAAATCGTCAAAGATATGATGAACACAGCATATTTTGTTCTTAAAAGTATTTTAATAGCATACTTGCTATTTGTGTAAATATATAAGGGCCAAGTTTAGGCTGAATGGTAAGCAAGTAAATTTGTATAATTGATTATTAAAACGAAACCGTAAATATTTTCTATGTTTATGTTTTATGGACAAAGAAAAATATGCGTCCTTAAGATCAATACTGCTTAAGAAAACCGAGGGAGTAACTAGTTTTAAGACGGTTTTATACTCATCTTTTCATAAGGAGCTGTTATGAAAGTATTTATTTATTTTATTTTTAAATTTCCTTTTTATTATTATTAATATTATTATTATTTTGTCTATTTATTTTTTATTTTAAAATAAATCTATGATTACCATTTGGTTCTTGGTAAAGAAAAAATGAGGATAAAAATTGATCCTTCGTATGATGACATTTTTTAATAGCACCTACATACATTCAGTAAATCGGTTATAGCCTAACAATAATAAGTTTTTTCAAATTGGTAAATGTTACCTTTTGGTTCAAAAAAGTGTTTTGGTTTCTTTTTTATAAAAAAAAGTATTGATACCTTCTACCCAGTTTATTTATTTTTTTTTTTTTTTTTATTTATTTTTTTTTTTAGGGTTTAATTAAGAAACGCCTATGCAAAAAAAATGGTATGCATTTTCGCATAAAAACCAATATAATAATGGCCATTACCTTTGCAGAATTAATGTCTTTTTTTTTTTTTTTTTTTTTGTTTGACATAATTTGTCCAGTGTCGACCAATTCAGCTTGTTTCAATATTTTGGATTAAATCTTTTTTAATACCTAAATTTGCATAAATCTGCCAACGGGCAGACACATTTAGTGGTGAATTTCATCACCAACAGTTTTTTGTTAATTCTGGTTTACCCAGATAATAAGTAAGATATTAAAGTGATTTTAGGCATTTTATCAATAACAAAAATATAATTATTATGTAATATAAGAAAAAACAATAAGACATAGGTCAATTATTATGATTATTTTAGCTACAAAAACATTGTAGTAAGCCAACATCAATAACTACAATATAATATATAAAATAAGACATACGTCAATTATCCCAAATATTTAACTTACTTTCCAATGAAGAAAAATGCTATAGGACAGTAGTCGATTATAGCAATATATGGAAATGTATATAATATTTAGAATAAGACATTTGTGTCAATTATTCCATTAAATATTTAACTTTCTTTTTAACGAAAAAAATGCTATAAGACAGTAGTCGATTATAGCAATATATGGAAATGTATATAATATATAGAATAAGACATTCGTCAATTATTCCATTAAATATTTAACTTCCTTTTAATAAGGAAAAATGCTATAAGACAATAGTCGATTATAGCAATATATGGAAATGTATATAATATATAGAATAAGACATTCGTCAATTATTCCATTAAATATTTAACTTCCTTTTTAATAAGGAAAAATGCTATAAGACAATAGTCGATTATAGCAATATATGGAAATGTATATAACATATAGAATAAGACATTTGTCAATTATTCCATTAAATATTAAACTTCCTTTTTAACAAGGAAAAATGCTATAAGACAATAGTCGATTACAGCAATATATGAAAATGTATATAATATATAGAATAAGACATTCGTCAATTATTCCATTAAATATTAAACTTCCTTTTTGACAAGGAAAAATGCTATAAGACAATAGTCGATTACAGCAATATATGGAACTGTATATAATATATAGAATAAGACATTCGTCAATTATTCCATTAAATATTAAACTTCCTTTTTGACAGGGAAAAATGGTATAAGACAATAGTCGATTACAGCAATATATGGAAATGTATATAAAATATAGAATAAGACATAAGTCAATTATTCTATTAAATATTGAACTTCCTTTTTAACAAGGAAAATGCTATAAGACAATAGTCGATTACAGCAATATATGGAAATATATAAAATATATGGGATAATACATACGTCATAACACTTCCGTCATTAATTAACATTTTGACAATACAAAGTATTTTAATATTATTAAAATTAAAATATTTACCTGATGATTCATTAGCACTGGAACTCTTATTTATTTATTTATTTATTATTATTTTTTTTCGCGAATTTTTGATTTAGTTTTACGCAGTTGAAACAATAGGTGATTATATTTTTGGTTTCTCACCCTTTTTACCTTAGGACAAATGGTTTCTTTACTTTCCGAATCTAATAAAATTTGTCGTTTTATTATTTTCATGACGACGACGTTTTTTAATCGGAATCGAACTATACTAACCGGCACAAAATAATGCAATGGAGCAAGCAGGATACGACAACGGGCGGGTTCGCGAGTTGTATATCTTTGGATTTGTGCTGACTGGTATAAAACATGCATACTACTTTGTGTGTAATAATCATGGAGGACAACAGCGATGGATAATTTTCTTCAAATAATCCAAGGTCTAGGGAGAATACAAGTAAAAATTATTCTCAAACTTCGATAAAATTTTTATATATTTTTGGTATCAAAATACAAGTTTGGCATGGTTCGCCATGAACCTAACGGTATAGTCCTTTTAAACTAAAAAATTGAACATACAGTTATAAGCTTTTTAAAGGAACGACATCCACTTCCTTATTGAATTACCAACTGCGTGACATGGAACAGTTTTGTTCTAATGACTCGTAAATAATTAACAGTCTAACCAGTCCTAAGTAATTAAAAATAAATTTACTATGTCAGTCATAAATGTACACAATAAAATAAGAAATCAAAGGTAAACTTAATTTATAGCGTATTTTCGTATCAAATATATTGAATGGTTATCCTAAATAAGTGTTCAATATGCGTATTGTTTTAATACAAAAGAATTAAAATAAACAATCCGCAGTTTTTTTTTCGATTACTTTGCCATTCGAAATAAAGTACCTATATATTTGTCTAAACTTTTATATTTTAATAAGTTTACAAGTTGTCTACTACCCGCAAATATATTAAAATTGCACACAAAATAGCCAGAACTAATATGTAAACTATCTAAACTTTTTTTTTAAAATTTTTTTTTTAAAATAAATCTTAAAGGACATTTATCCTTCTATTTCTACTTAAACATGGAAATCAGTAGGGCAAAATACTGCTATACTTTTTTTAATTGTAACTGAAAACCAGTTAATGTCATTTTATAATTTTATGTATATTTTACACTGACTACAACACATTCGCTTTTTTCAGAAATACTTTTAAACATAAAAAAAGCTCTACAGAGTAATCTTCTCTTTCCATTGTGACCGCTGATTCCACGCACGCTTTTAAAAGAATTGGAAATGTGCACAAGCCTTTCACTCTTTGGCCCCTTTTTCTTGGTTTTCCCGAGTGAGATTTTCCTTTAGATCTAAAGGCCCAAAAACTCCTTAGCTTCTTCCATCTTCGCCGGAGAAGGAGGTAGGATGTACCCAAAATGAGTTCTGACTTCAGTTGATTTCAGCTTACTTATACCTTATAAAATATGTAGCTTATATCTATAATAATGATAAAAATATTTATTTTGAAGTGTCATATTTGGCCATTGGCAATTTAAATTTGTTTTCACCAAAAGCTTTAAAGTGAAGTTTTCACTAAAACTTCATTATAACTAGAGATTGACCGAAGGTTCGCTTTTGGCCAGAAACTGGGTATACTGGAGTAATAGGAACTTGGGGTAATAAGAACCGCCCCCTATATCTGGTGTTTAAATAGTTTTATTCACTCAAGATAAACTGTGTGTAAGGCTATTTATTCTAGGTGTTATCAGAATAATTCGTAGTATGATATTTAAGCAATGTTTTTAAAAGTCCCAAGAAACATAATTCGGCCATAAGGCTATGGCTACAAGATTTTGGGGTGCATAATGTAAAAAAAATTTTTTTTACTGTAGATCACAATTTATATGTGTTGTTTATTTTTTCCCTCCTACTTAAAAATGTACAGAAACTATTCTATCTATGTTTTTAATAAATGATAGTCATATTAAAATTTTTGTTTTCCTAATTTACCTGCTTATCTGCTAACAATTAAGTTACCCATCTCCTAAACCGATTGTCCGATTAAACTTTTTTTTTCTCAGGGTAATAGAAAGAACTGAGAAAAAGTTATTATGTCAGGACTGCATAAATACAAGATATAGAGCTTAACACGTGCAAGTTCTTATTACCCCAGTGGGGATAATAGGAACATCTATATGTGGTAATAAGAACTTGCGTTTTTCTCTTTAAATTAAAATGATGTATTCATATGTCCTTCCTTCCTAAAAATGAAGGATTCAGCATGTAGCTTCTGCAACAAAAAACCGGGTATCACATATATTTTTTTAATAATATCTTACCAAAATCAAACTACCGAAATTTTTAACCTTATTACCCCAGTGTCCCCCCCAAACACAGAAACTTCGGTCTCGCCGAAAGTCATTGTTCGTGAATTGTTGCCGGTAGTCTCAAGATGAATAAATTCGCAAGCCTAATGTCATTGGTTTTTTTTAGCCCAAATACTTATTGGTTATATATATAATTTTTTTTAAAAATAAATATTTTTTTAGCAAATTTTACAATGTCATAATGCCAACAAGACTTATTTTCAAATGTTCAAATTTTAATTTTATTTTTTAGTTATTATGATTTAATGTTGTTAACAATCAAATTTAGTTAGATTATTAATTAAATAAGTAATTAATCTCTTAAAAAAAAGATTTCTAATCTGGCACTTTTTTTAATCATAATCACTAAACACGATTTAACTTTAAAAAAAATAAATTAAGAACCCTTATGAAAGTCGCAGAGAGATAAGTAAAAAATATTTAATTGTTTTAGGGGGTATATTTTTTGGTGGCCCAAAAGCCTGTCAAATATTATCAACTGCGCAAAAAATTAAGTTATTATCCCAAAAAAAGGGGAAATATACTAAAGCCGCTATTTCTTGTGTAGGTATGTTAAATATCAGAAACCTAATCTGAATGATTATGGTTGTAATTATTAGTACCGTTACAGTCAAAGCCGTACTACCCATTCAAAATAGCGTTGTAATGAAACTACAAGAAAACAGTCGTGAAATCTGATATAATTCTAAATAAGATTTCGACTTTAGTTCAAATTACATCCGGTGTTGACTAAAATAAATAATGTTGGTGGATAAACTTATAAAATTAAGCTTTAGCGTATTCGCGGTATACAACAGTACCTACTACACGAGCGTTAAAAACGCGTCCCTTAATAAATTTCTTGTATTGTATGTAAAAACTCACTTAAAAATAGACCATCTTGCTTCCCGGCAAATCATCTGCCGAGTAGTCATTTTATGAATAAACGGATTTCAGTGCTTGACGCCGACATATAAATACTATTATTTGTATTAGTATTTTAGAGTTTCCTGAAATTACTTCAGCATTAATTGTAAGATCAAAATCGACCGATATAAAGAAATTTCTGTTCAGAAAAACTCTAATAAATGATTTTGCAATTGCATAATTACTTGCAATATTATAAGAACGCCTAAAAACTCAGAAAATCGCTTAAAAATCGTTACTTAAGGACTTTCGGGGATCTATAATTCAATTCTGGCATTAGAATTAACCGGGGTCGCTCGGGGTGATTTGGGGTCCATGAAAATCTACTGAAATCTTACTCGAGGGTTTTGTTGGCTTGTAAAAATAATATTCGTAATCTTTATGATTGTTTAGTCATAAAGTTAGCCTTCTAGTAAAGCTGAGTTGTTACTTAAGTACCGCTCTTTATATTAGTCAACAGTTTTGTATTAGTGTTATGTTTAAGTTAAGATATACAACACACAACAACAAGTCAGTCATAAGATAGGTTTAGCAAAAAGACACAAAAAATTACGGCTCTAAATAAAACAAAAGTTATTTTTACAATCACCGTGTTTCATTAAAATCCACCATACCTGCTAATAGGTTAGGGGCCCCGGGCACGGTATTTGATCGCGGGTGATTGTAATTCGAGACATTATTAAAAAAGTGCTAAATAAAAACAATGGCCAGTGGCGGTGCGTCAAATGCGATGAAACGAAATTTAAACTGTTTAAGGGGGTGAAAATTATTTAATGTGGAAATTTAGACTGACTGAAATAATTGAACAAGAAGGTGCTAGTAAAGTGCTTGAAAAGCTCCACCAACACCACTTAGTGAGGAATGGATAAAATGGGAGCGATGGAAGAGGGACATTAATTGAATATCTAGATGATATTATTCTGTCACAATTACCACCCGGTCGAGCAACAGCAAAAGAAATTTTGGAAAAATTTGATGGTTTGTACGCATGAAAAAAGGTGTCTACACAATTATGCGTTCAGGATCGTCTATTAAATTTGGGGAAATTAAAGCCTGGAACATCAATGAAAAAGAACATGTTGGAAATTAAAAAATGGTGCGTGATTTGACTGCCTGGGTATGGAATGGTGGAACAAAAGTTTGGTATATGCTAAACTCATTACCCTCAACTTATGCCCCAGTAAAAGCCGCAATTAAAACTATGACAGACGAAAGGCTCACATTAGCATTTGTAAAAGGAATGCTATTGGAACATGAAGAATATTTAATACGAGAAAATACTGATACAAGTACAAAGGCTTTTTCATTTTCGTACTACAAATACAAATCAAAAGGGAAACGAAGGATAAATTTTCTCAACGAAAATCTTTTAAAATAAACCAATTCCAAAATGTTTCCATTGGGGAGGCCATTTTAAATGATTGTTATTTTTACAAACAAAGTATTAAAATGCAAGACAAATATAAAAAGAAAAACAATCAGGATACTAGTGCATTGGGGTGCAACGGAGCACATAATAAATGATCTTGAACTTTTTACGATCTATGAACAGCTGGTGGAACCAGTTTGCATAACTGTGGCGAAAAAGGGACTGTCATCGAGGCAACCCATATTGGAAAAATAAAAGTCAACACAACCCTTGGTTACAGCGGAGAGTTAATAAATGTACTCTACAGCAGCAATGTGCCAAACCATTTTCAGTGAGGCGTACCCAAAGGGCTGGAATGTCAGTGATATTCACAGAGAACGGAAATGTGGAGATCAAGAAAGGGGGTACGACACCGATTAAAGGTAAGCGCATAAATAATTTGTATATTATAGAATTTAATACAAAATGCGTTTAATACAGCACGGGCTGCAGGTCACGTGGCTGAAATTAATATTAATAAAAATAAAATGGCACGGCGATTAGGCCCATCGTAAAGATCAATTTCTAAACTTAAAGTAAAGGAACTAGCATGATAGTGTTTGTTTAAAAAATGTAAATCCTATTAATTCATTATGTGAAGCATGTATTAAGGAAAACAAACACGTCTTCCTTTTTGCCAAAATAAAAGATAAAAAGTATATACAAAAACCTCTATTTACTGTACATTCTGGGGCGAATGTGGGCCTGTAACACCTTCTACAATAGATAATAAAAATTATTGTAAACTTTATTGATGACTATACTCATTTGTCTTATCTGATGTCAAAGAAATCAGAAGTTTTTATAAATTTTTAAAAATTACGTTTCAAAAGGTGAAGCCCATTTTAATTTAAAGAAATTAATTTATATTGTGATAATGGTACAGAATATTTATCTGGCGAAATGAAGGAATTCTGTAAACAAAAAGGGAAAAAATATCAAATTTTCTGTGCCATCACTCCCCAACAAAATGGAGTGGCTGAGCGCATGAATCGGACTTTTAACCCAAAAAGCGCGTGCAATGGTAACAGTGCGAGTTTAGATAAACGCTTCTGGGGCGAGGAATTTTAACTGCAACCTATTTAGTGAATAGGTCGCCAACAAAAGCGATAAAATTAAATAAAACACCGTACGAAATGTGGCATACTAAAAAAAAACCAAAATTGGGAAAATTAAAAATATTTGGCTGCACAGATATATACATAATAAAACAAAAGAACAAATTTGATAGTAAATCATTTTTAGGGAATTTTTGTAGGTTATGTGCCAACGGGTATAAAATTTTCACAAAATCGGAAAAATTTATAATTGCACGTGACGTAATTTTTGATGAAATTACATATAAAACATCAAGATTAGAACTTGATGATCTGCTCAAAATTTTTGCAAGTAATAACATAAATACAGATAAAAATGTACCAAACAGTACAGATAATTTATCAGCGGGGGTGTTGCTGATGGTAAATCTGTAGATAATATCCTTCTTTGATAAAACGGACAATAAGAAGTGCAAACAAACACTAAATTTTGGAGATGTCCTGAAAATTGCATTCAAGCCCAAACATCCTCTGTAAAGGATGCCCCTGAAAATTGAAAACTAAAGGTAAAAAAATCCTCTGTAAAGGATGTCCCTAAAATTGCACTCAACAAACATCCTCTGTAAAGGATGTCCCTGAAAAAAAAGTAGAGCTCAATCAGTGATAATGAAAGTCCGGTACCTCAAATAAAGAGGAAATTAAATAATACACATGATAAAGAAGGAGTGAAAGATTAAAAGATAAACCAATAATACCCTATAAAGAGGGAAAATTTTAAAATCAATAATTATTTTATAGCTTAATTTAATGGGAAAAGACTTTCCCCAAAACAAATTAAGATGTAGCTAAAAGTTCGTGCAGAATTGAGTGGGAAAAAGCCATCAAAGATGAGCTTAAATCATTAGAGCAAAATAAACGACGTTCGTACAAAAGCCAAATAATGTAAATATTGTCGACTGTAAATGGGTGTTCCAAAAAAAAAGGCGGTAAGGGAAAATTTGGGGTTTAAAGTATAAAGCTCGTTTAGTAGCGGTTTTAGTCAAAAAAAATATTAGATTACGATGAAACCTTCGCACCATTGCGCGTATCAGTTCATTTCGGTGTATGCTTGCGTTACAAATCAGTATGAGCTGTTAATTCATCAAATGGATGTTAAGACAGCATTTAATGGAACTTAAAAGAAAATATTTATATGCGGGTGCCTGACGGTGTTGCTATTAAAACAAAAATGTGGTCTGTAAATTAAATAAACATTACCCGCGCCGTATGAATGCTTTAATATATATTGATTGAAAAGGATTTGTAAATTCGTCAGCAGATAATTGTTTATATTTAAAAAAAGGCGATTTAAAAAAAAATTTTTTTTCTTTTATACGTTGATGATTTAGTGATGAAACTAAAGATATAAATACAATGAAAAATTTTTTTAAAAGGTTTCTAATGAAACAATTTGATATGATTGATTTAAAGAAATTAATTATTTCTAGGCATAAGAATAAATAGGTCAAATTCTGAAATTTCACTTGATCAGACCACATATTTAAAATCAATTTTACAATAATTTAATATGAGTAACTGCAACCCTGTCATTTCCAATGCCTGAAAAATTTAAAAATTATAAAGCATTAAACTTAGAGGATAGTTATAATGCACTTGTCGAAATTTAATTGACTGTTTAATGTACGCAATGCTATGTCCCGTCCGGTTTTTGTACGCGGTAAATCTATTCCCAGATATCAAACTAAATGCAACAAAGAACTATGGTTATGTCTAAAAAGGGTATTGAGATATGTAAAAGGAACGATTAATATAAAATTGGTATATAAACGTAATGAAAATTATAACCATGTATTAAGGCAATTTGTGCGGATTGGGAAATAATAATTAGATCGCCGAAGTACAACAGGTTGTTTATTTAAATTATTTGAAAGTTGTACAGTAACATGGATTACACGGCGACAAAATTCAGTAGCAACGTCATCAACAGAGGCTGAATACATGGTGTTTTGACTTAAAAAGGGAAACTTTATGGCTTAGATCTTTGCTAATTAGTATTAATGTCAGTATGTTTGAACCAATAACTTTATACGAAGATAATCAAAGTTGTATAGCAATGGCAAATAATCCAGTAAATCACAAACGTTCTAAACATATCGACATTAAATACCATTTCACACGAGAGCAAGTAGAGAACAAGATTGTCTGTTTAAAATATTTGCCCACAGGTAACCGGAGCTGACTTTCTGACAAAATCATTGCCCCCACAACAGTTCAAGGGACTGAGAGAAAAATGATGCAAGAAAAATAAGAAGCAAGATACATTTTTTTAATTATAACTATTGTTTAATAATTTAAAGTTTTCATGATCGGGTTAGGTTTTTTTGGGTTTTTTTTCCTGGGCCCCAAACAACAAATGTTGGATCATCAGTAAAATTCCCATAATAAAGTAAAAAATTTCAAACTCATATATTTTTGAGGGGGTTGTTGGCTTAGCAAAAATAATATTCGTAATCTTTATGATTGTTTAGTCATAAAGTTAGCTTCTAGTAAAACTGAGTCGGTTACTTTTAAGTACCGCTCTTTATATTAGTCAAAAAGTTTTGTATTATGTATGTTTAAGTTAAGATATACAAAACACCAACAAGTCAGTCATAAGATAGGTCTTAGCTAAAAGACACATAAAATTACGGCTCTAAATAAAACAAAAGTTATTTTTACAATCACCGTGTTTCATTAAAATCCACCATACCTGCTAATAGTTTTCGAAGATACCGAATTAATTGGGGCCCCCCCAACCCGGGGGCGTTCGGGGGGGGGGCCCTGCAAGGAAAAGGGAATGAAGAAATGAAAAATCACAAATTATGAAAATAATATAATACTTTATTTTAATAATAAATTGTACTTTTATTAATATTAAATTATCCATTATAAAGTTCAATTTTTAACTTAAAGTATTTTAAAATCTTCTCCAAACTTTTTTTCTTCTTCTTTTTTTCCTCGTCACTATCCTCGGCCTGGTAGGAAGTGTTTTTTTGGTTAATTGGAAATTTCTGTTCGCGCCGGCCCCCGGTAACGATCCTCTACTCTCTTGATAGTTTTTGGGGCCTTTTTCCCCTGTTTCGGGCAAAAAAGATTTTCAAAGTAATTTTTTTTATAACAAAAATATAATTTAATTTTAAATATTTTTTTAATTTACCCCCCCGTGGAATTTTGATGCCAGAATTAAATTCGGCATCCCCAAAAAACCCCCGAGTTACGATTTTTGGCTGATTTTCATGGACGCTGCAATTTCCCCCCCAATTACCCGCCGGGCACCCCCGCAGAGTCACCCTCGAGCGCCCCCGGATAATTCTAATGACAGAATTGAATTCGGCATCCCCGAAAGCCCTCAAGTAACGATTTTCGAGCGATTTTTCCAAATTTCTAGTCGTTCTTATAATATTGCAAGTAGTTATGCAATTTCAAAATGCATTTATTGCACCAGAATGCGTTTTTCGAAAAGTGGCATAACCACACCATATAGACTTTTTTCCTGGGAGCTTTCTGAACACAATGCAGAAAACCGCATCTCGATACCTGCTGGCCATAAAAATTTCCAATTTATTTCCTAACTTCCTTGGACTAAAGGTTGCAAGTATTATTTGAATTAACTGATACGAGTGCTACACCGTTATCTTTGAATTTTTTAAATTCTTTTTTTTTTTACTGTGGTGGCCTTTTCTAATACTATTTTCTTTATTTTTAGGTACGTTACAATATCAGTTATTACCTATGCAGTTCAAAGTACTTTAACTGGTAAGAGAATGTTTATACATTTTTTACTTTAGTCTGTAGAAGGGTTATATTGTAATCGTGAAGAGGTTTTTACAAATTTTAAGCCAAATTAGGGACAAAATAGTTTTCCAGGTAGCAGTCGTCGGTCTGCTTCAAAACATAACCATATATTGTTTGCTTTGACGTGTTAAAAAGTAGGAGATAAAAACCAATTTAAAGTAATCATTTTACGACTTGGTCTAAAACAATACTATATGTGTTTATAAAAAAAGCACTTCTAAATATTCTAATATAACTCTTTCATCCGCTGCTAATGTTGCCGAGTTCTATTGTTAAAGCAAGTGTGAGATAATTAAATATTAAATACCCCCCGCTATCTGGGCGTAAGAGCCTTTAATTAGCGTATTTGTACCATCTATTGTTACCATTATGTATCTTTTACAACTTCCCATACTATGGTATAATACTGAGATTGGTCTGGAACTGTGCATTGGCGTACGTTTTTAATAAGGCCTTGAAAAAAAGAAATTGTTATTCATAATTTAGTTACCAATAATATCGCCTAAGAAGATTTTTGCTGTTAAAGATTGTTTAGTTGTATTTTAAACTCGAAGAAATCGTGGGTGGATCTTCTTAATTCCAAAAGTCTTCGTGGACCTGTAAATATACATTTATACATAAAGTAGCGTGGAAATAAGAAAGATGTTTTAACAAGAAATTACCTTACCTTGGACTTACCATCAAACTCGCCTGCAGATAAGGTCATAAAAAAGAAGCATTAAAGTCGCATGTAAAGAAAAGGGCAGCATAGCAAAATAAATATCGGGAGTATATACTTTTAGTGATTTATCACGTCTGAAATATAATTGGGGAAAAAACCATGACCTACCAGAACTGGCTTTTGAATTTGTCTAAATTATACCTACGTAGAATTTATTAACACAAATATAATAATTTTTAGTATTGTATTTATTTCGGGCTGCAATAATTCCATCCTTTTTGGGTCAAAGCACAGGCGACTTTATGTGTCGAATTTTAAGTTTATTAACAGTTTAAGCATATTATTAAGATCCACTACCTGCTATCAGGCGAGTTTAATACCGCCCAAATTAGTCCAGCAAATGAAGACCTGAAAGTACCCAAAGCTGTAAATAAATCTGTAAAGTTTTCATTTTTGGCGCAATTTTTAATTCTTCGCGCGAAAAAAAGTTTATTACGATTACGTGGGAACCCGCTGAAAATGGCCCCCTAAAGTCCCAAAAATGAGTTTCTCGCGAATATCTGCCAAAATATGCGAATTAGAGTATTTTTGTTTAAACAAAAAATGAAGATCACCTCGAAATCTACAAACATGGTCCTTACCATTTTTTTTGCAACAACGATATTTTTCCCAAAAACGTTTGTCGAAAAATCCATAACATTCCACACTGGATAGATGTGGTTAGTTGTGAGTCTGCGAGTCACTGGTATGATGAATTTCCTTGATTTTTGAAAAAATTATTGGACTTTATTAAAAAGCAAAAAGTAAATTTAGTAACTAGACAATCTAAGCTTTCAAATGATGTGCATTGAAAGGCATTTCAATAGAGGATGAGTTTTTAATTCGCATTTATTCTACAGATTTTCTAGAATTCCGGAAACGGCTAACAAATGCAGAATGGCAAAACAATTTTTTATCAAAACGCAAAAAAGATGCTAAAGGAAATTTTCTGGGATCATTGAACACTTGCTAAGGTCTCATTATTTCAAAAAATATCAATAAATTTATGGGATCCTCTCAAAATATTGAGAAAAAAAATTTGACCGCTTTTTTTAATAGTCTGGAAAAATCAGACTGAACCCAAACTCATATGCAATGATAGAACGGGTTTTTCCATTCCGATGAACTTTGAATGATTAAAAAATGTACATTATTGCCCGAGTAATGGAATTCGTCCGCGCTTATAAGTGAATCCATGAAGATAGCGGCATTCTAGCGGTAGAGCGGCAGCTGAAATAAGGGAACTTTTGGGTCCCGTTATCTCGAAAACTATCGATTTTTCGAAAAAAAGTATAAGGACCATTTTTGTAGATTACAAGGCAATCTTTATTTATTTTTCTAAACAAAAATTCTCCAATTTGCATATTTTGGCAGATAGTAGCGGAAAATCCATTTTTCGGGCCTTGAGGGGCCATTTTCAGCCCTTTCCCACCTGTTAATGTTTATAAACTTTTTTTCGTTCGAAAGCATCCCCGAAGACCTAAGAATTGCGCCACAAGGGAAAACTG
Organism: Listronotus oregonensis; assembly: GCA_019359885.1. Taxonomy (NCBI): domain Eukaryota; kingdom Metazoa; phylum Arthropoda; class Insecta; order Coleoptera; family Curculionidae; genus Listronotus; species Listronotus oregonensis. Next base: position 57,398 of record JAHBCN010001169.1, read on the forward strand.
TACAGATTTATTTACAGCTTTGTCCCTTCGTTTATTGGACTAAATATACTTTATAGCTTCTTAAAGACGTCAAGATTTTTTTGAGGCATAGAGAATGTTTCCTGGAGATGTTAACTTTTGGCGTGTTAATTTACATAGTTTGTTTTCACTAAAATTAAAAGTTTGGGAAGTTGAAAGTACTACACAAGGTACACAGTTGGTTTAAAGCCCATATAATACAGTGATAAAAAATCTCCATTATTTAATTTAACATTTTTTGGTTGTGCTAGTAAGATCCAAGTATATGTCTAAATGGTTATGTTGTCCCGCTTCTTTATCTGTGCTTAACGCCTGGTTTTTTTTACAAAACAAACAACTTTCCTAATACTTGGATATCAGTGGCGTATACTTATGGGGCAAGGGGAGGGCCCAGGCCCCCCTCACCTTTTGACACATTTAATTATTTTAAGAGGTAATTTAATTTTTCAACTACACCATTTCATTACATTTTTATCTCCCCGTATTTTAATTTAATACTTTTATCTATTCATACGTTAAATTGATCTATTCGACGACATTGAAGATTTATTTACCGGGGCCAAAAACCTCTCATAAACAATTAAAGTGTTAATTATTCTTCGTTGCAAAATAAACCCAGTGGAACAAACACAATAAAAGAAACTTGGACAACACAGTTAACACGACGGAAGCTGTCAGTGTTGCTTTGTTGTTACGCTTATGCGAGTACGGAAACAAGTTTGCTTGCGAAGAGATACAATGGTAAGTTAAGTCTAGTCAAGAGGGCCTACATTAAAAACAATGGTAGAAAGACAGGCAGAGAAACAAGCTGTTATTTTTTATCGATTAATTAAGCCCGCACTTAACTGCGCGAGTAAATTCCACCCGTAAAAGCTATTTTAAAAAATAATTGATTTAGATTTATTGTATTTTTTAATTTAATTACTAATTTATTTTTTACTTACCAGGGTAGATATTACTCAAGACACTAACATGCTCCCGTCGTAGCAAAAATTAAAAAATGGTTAATGCTCAGTGGCGATATTTTTGATCTGAAAACTAATACAAATAGAAATTAGCAGGCACAATAGCAAGTAAGAACTAAGTTCAAGATGCAAAGAACCCCGCAATTTTCTTATGGAAAAGGATTTTAGGCCATCCTTTTCAAATTCTGCATACTAATAGTTCTCAATACGCTGATAAAAAGTCTCTACGGGCACAAAACTCGAAATTACCCCCAACCCGTCCAAAATTACCCTCAAAGCTCACTGGGAATTTTTTTATGGACAATGGGTTTCGGTCAATTGTTTTTAAACTTTGCATAGTGATAGTTCTCAACATGCTGATCAAAAGTCTCCACGGGCACAAAGCCCGAAAATCTCTCCAACCCCCCCAAAATCACCCTTAAAGATTACTGGGGATTTTTCTTATGGTAAATGGGTTTCGGCCAATTGTTTTTAAACTTTTTTAAAAAAAGTCTTCACGGACACAAAACCCAAAAATCCCCCCAACCGCCGCAAAACTCTCAAAGGTCAGTGGGATGATTTTGACTAATAGTTTAGTCAATTGCTTTGCGTGCCGAATTTTTGATATTGTTGTCGAATTGTAGCCACTTAAATAGTTACGAAGCTACAGCCCATCCCCTGTACCTGGATTTTTTACGAGGTATGTAAACCCCCCAATACCTCCTCGCCTGACCCCAGACTTTAATCTCACTAAAACAAAAGTCTGCTTCCCTGTTGACCGGAGGCGAAGCCATTTTATCATGAATTCCATTCCACGGCCAGCAGTATGGCCTCGTCTTACTCTCCAACCCCAATAATTGAATACCCCCTCAAGGCCATGACATATAAAGTACCTGCTTACGAGTTTTGAACAGTTAAAAGCAAATTTCTCCTCATGGTACGGAATACTATCCAATATCCTTCAACTCCTCCCCTCCCCCGCAATCAAAGTCCAACTCCCCATCTATCTATCTATCTATCTATTGTAGCATGGTGAGTTCCCTTGCTGGGGCCCTGAGCACTGAGGCCTAAGCCCATTATGCTCTACATCAACCCTTAAGCATACACAGGTTCCGTCACCCTGTACTGTCCCTTACGTATGCATCCCTTTTACACTGATATGGTGCTGTCGTGTTTGCTTACTAGAGCCCCAATTTCCTCACTAGTGATGCGAGTCCCGTTAGTGGTAGGAATCTTATGCATTTAGGTCCAGCCATGCCGTACCTAGACATTTCCCCCTGATGTGCCCTAGTGCTGGGCAATCTCTAAGTACCATGTATGGCGTCCTCTCTTCCCTCTTCACAGCATCTACATGTACTTGTCTCGCTTTTTCCTATCTTGTTGAGATAGTGTCTGTTTCTACAATGACCTGTAAGTATGCCTGTCAGGTTTCTCATTTGCACCCTATTGAAGTCCTTTATGTTCATCTGTAGGTCCTTCCATAGTTCTTCCCCAATAATAGCCTTTGATTGTCTGGCTTTTGTCTTTTTCCAGTTCTCATCGAACCGTTTCTCTATCCATGTTTCTATCTCTGTCATATCCGTGTTGTAAGAGATTCCCACGGTATATTTAGGTCCATTGTCCTCAAATGTGTCCCAAATTGGCGAGTTTGTCAGCCATTTCATTCCCCGGGATCCCTTTGTGTCCAGGGACCCATTGCAGGGTGAGTTTGGCGGTTTTCGTTAGTTTATTAATTGCTTTCCGACATCTATTTGTAAGTTCTGATCTGTGCGCTGTATTTGTTAGCGCCCCGATCGCTGCCTTACTGTCAGTACATATAGTTATTTTTCCCCTGTATCTTCTATTAAGGCAGTATTCTAGGGCTTTATTGCCATAACTTCCGCCTGAAATACGGTTGCATATTTTCCCATTGTTCCATAGAACTTGTAGTTTGTCCTTTCTACATAGAAACCGAAGCCTGTGCGGCCTCCTTTCCTCGAGCCATCTGTGTAGATAACTGTTCCTTCGCTTGGTGTCCCACAGCGTTTGTGAGCCCAGTCATCTGCCCATGCCATGTCCACCTTGTGCATAAGGTCTAAGTGGATTACTGGAGGGATGCTATCCTGCCCCCATACTTGCATATGAACTCATCTGCACACGGATAATTTCAGTGATGTAATTGTTTATCGACTTGAGAATAAGAACCGTAAAATAATATTTAAATTTGATACGTTTTGCAGCGCTAAAAATCTATAACCTTTGCACCTATGTTCTTACAACACAGCATATAGAAGTCGACTTTGCACACCTCAAAGAAGCATTGGGATTTTTGTAATATACATCTAATGGGTTTAGAATAAAAAAATGCGTGCTTCTTCGTACATCCAACAACTCTTGTTTCCTGTCAGATAAGGCTTGATCAACAAGAAAATTACTTATTTTTATAATAAAAATTTCACAAAGTCGTAACCTTAAACAACGACCCCTTTAAAAAAGAATATTTTTTAATTTATAACTTTTAAATTTTTAATAAAGTTTTTCAGCGCTTTATTCGACACGATAAATACACGATAAAAAATCCCCGTTATGACTAAAAATTTACTCATTTTTTTTTGTTTTGAATTAACACATATTGCTTTACTAGTCCAAGAATTATCCCGTCCTCCTTTTCCAATCGAAATCATTGGGTCAAACATTTTTCTCTCCCACGCTGGTCATAATCAGATGGTAATAAATGGTATAAATAATCGTACCATCTGAACCGTTACAAGATGGTATAATCTTGGTTATGCACGAAAGAGCAGAATTAAATAATACCAAAGAATTTTTTATATGGTTCAGAGATGTATGTTACGTGTGGATTTGTCGGAGATTTTAGTGATATCGTTTTCTAGGTAACCTACTTCCGATTTATCTAGCAAGAATATCTGTTTCTTATATTATTAATGGAAGAATGTAGGTTGGTTTTGTTTTTCGCCAGATTTAATAAATTGTATTAGAATTAATCCATGCATAAAAAATTGGATGTTATCATCCACTCTAATAAACGAAGCGCTTAAAAACTATACGATATCTATTGTATAAAAACAAAAAAATATATTATTTAGAGTTTTACGAGATAAAACCACTTTGAACATAGTCCCAGGTTATAGAGATGTTCGCGAACAGTTCATTTTTTACTAACACTTTGGAACTTGTAGATCGTCTTGATAAAGATACTTTTAAAAGCTTGTCAAAATATAAAAACATATAAAACGAAATAATAAGAAATAATTAAAACTAAAATTTTTAAATTATTTTTTTAAAATTAAAAATAGCGTGAACTTTTTTACGTTTGTAATTCTGGTATTACATTTCGTTAGTGGTTAGACACAACTAAGTCAGAAACATAATTATTGTTGACCAAGGAGTAAATCACAAAAAAAAGGTATTATCTTTTTAATTTGTGTGGCTTTTTGTATATGCATCTCTTCGAAAAAATAATTAGAAAAACATTTTATAAATAAATAAGAAATATTAAAACGATGAGCAGTGGGTTTAAATTAAGCTTTTGCCTTCTCTGAACTATTTTGTATATTTTTTATGGAACCTATCTTTTACAAGTAGTAAATGATATGTGTGATATTCAGCTCGATTCTGTAAAAAAGTCTTTAAGTAGTAATTATTTTAACGATCTTTAAATTAACAACTTTGATAACCACCATTTGTCCACTCTTATTCATTGGTTTAACTGGAAGTGTTTGTAAACATCATTTTTGTTTCGTGGTTAAACATTTTTCCGTCAATTTAAAAGTACATGGCTAAGTGCCATGCAAAAATTGTTAAAGGAAGATTTATTACCAAGACATAACCTTAAAAACAAAAATTTTTGCAGTATTTTTGCGAACTGTTGAAATTTTGGTATAGAATACTTACTGGATGAAATGTGTACATATTTTATACAGGATGTTCCTTTATAGTATGCAAATATTTATGGATGAGATTCTACATGGAAAATTAAGATATTTTTACTTTATAAACTAAGGTCAAAAAATGTTTTATTACGCAAAATTTAATGAAAAAGAATTAATATTTCTATAACCGCCTCAGATATGTCAGTGACATTTAGAGAAACGAAGTGGCATTTAATAAAGGCGCATATTTTTTATTGAAATATAAATTTTGGCTTTAATAGTGCCTTGCGAACGACACTAACTGATATTTTTTTTTGATTGAATTGATTTTAAATTCCTTGTTTCAAGTCTAGCGTTTATTGCTACTTTTAATACACATATTGGTAAAAGTGAAACATATAATTAAATCAATTCTGTTGTTGCTAGAAATGAATTCAAAATCCCTTGTATTAAAATAAATAAGACCCTTTTAAAAAGGAAATAATAAATAAAGAATACTATTCAGAAAATGTTAATTTTATGTCAAATCTGTCTTGTTTCATTTTATTAAAATATTTTTCTTAACTTATTTATTCATACTTTACGGGAAAAACCTATTTCACTTTTTTTTTGAAATACAATGATGGGCAAAAATATGGCCCTGTTCAGTCATTGGATGATCTTGTATGTCATTAATTGGGTTTAATTAAAAATACTTTTTTAAAGTGGTTTTTCATACAAGATTTTACCATTTTATTTAAAAATGTGAAACTGTTTTCATAATCCCCTTAGGTATTTTTACATATATAATACTACTGTTATAATGAAGTTTAACCTCTTTTCTTTGGGTAGGTTAGTGGCGTAGATTGACTACAAAAAGGGAAGGCCAACTGTTTAATTAAAAATTTAATAAAATAATGTAGGTAGAACAATAAATTATCTCCCAAAATTATTTACTATGTTGCAGAAAGTGGGGGCTTGGCCTTATGATTAAAAACAAAGCTAAAACTGCAAAAAGAAATGACACAGAATTATGAAAATCAGATTCCATAAACAAATTCGATTAGGCACGATAAAATGCCAGAACAAAATGTTAATCTAAGCTAAATGCTTATTGAACTTTATTCGTTGCAAAATGTGTGTCGCTTGCACCATGTTCTAATGCAACTGCAGATGCCCTTGTTGTATTGTTTCCATGTAACAAAAGAATCTAGAAAAATGGGTTATTTACATAACCCAGATTTGTTTATCTTAACTTAATAATGGCGAAATTTATGGAAGAATGGGGAAATTGGCCTAAATTTAACGTTATGTTTATCTAACAGCTGTGTAAGATGTTGGGTTTTTTTATTTATCCGTCGTATCCTAAATTACATTTTCTTATATATTGACTAACCAAAACTTGTCTAAATGTTTAGTTGAGTTTAAAGTAATAAGCGCAAAGTGCATCTAATAAAATGATGCGTTTTTTAATTATTTACTAGGAAAAGTAAAAAATGTCAGCTTTGGAGGATACATATTTTAGTCTTAAAAACATTTTTTTTTTATTTGACCTGGCTCCAATTTTTAAGATAATGTTTACATGTTGCATAAATGTGCTTTCTATTAACCCAAATTCAAAATTTAAAAAAAAATTAATGAAAGAAAATTAAATATTTTCCCCACTATAAACTTGCGTAAATAATTAAATGGTGTAGCGAATAAAGGTTTTAAGGGTCTTAAGTCATTGAATTGTGTTTTTTATACATTTGTACCAAATGATTAAAGTATTCGATAAAGTTCGTATTAGGATATTTATCGAGGTAAATGTATTCCGACCAAATTAAAAAATTCTGTTGTTTATGGCACCCAAAATGAAAAAGAAAAATATTCTAAATACGCTCCCTCTCAGAAAGGTTTGGGACATTTGTTAAATAAGCAATTTAAAAAAAAAATTAAATGTTTTTTGTTTTCTGTCTTAATTGCTCATAACTTTGTATTAGTCGTAGAGAAAAAATATAGAAAAAGAAATGTTTCGCAGTTTAAATTTCTACAAGACAGGATAGGTTAAAAATCGAAAAATATATTACGCTTGTTGCAAAATAGCAATAAACAAAAAAAAACAAAAAAACTTGGTTTTTGGCATAATTTTTCTACCCTTAAAGATTTCTGTAGGGACCCCCATATTCAAGCCAAATTTCGTTAAAATCGGCTCAATAGTTTTGGCACAATAATTTAACAAACATTTAAATTATTATTTTTTTACATATTCTAGAGCTTTCCTTTCTTTTTTTTTTAAATAAAAATCTGATGATTTGGATTCCCTTAGTTATTGTTTAAAGTCACATTCATTTTTTAAACAAAAATGTTTGCTTAAACCAATTAAAAAAGAGGGAATTTCTCTCTCTCTCTCTCTCTCTCTCTATATATATATATATATATATATATATACTAAATATTAAATACTGGAGCAATACTAAAAAATAACTGCAATTTTAAAAGGTTATTGATAATTTCCTTTATAATGAGTTTGTGGTATTAAAAACCATTTATGTGTCTAAGTAAAATAACTAAAAATAAAAAAGTATGAAAGCAAGTTTCTGCGAAAGGCTAAGCAGGATAGTCAATCATTAAGAAAATATCATATAGTCTCTTGGGCATTAGCCGAGTAATTGGTCTTGCACAGCATCTTCCACGTTAATATCTTCGGCTTATGTTTGGCCCTAGGCGGTCACTACGAGTCAATAAATGTTCATGAAGACGCTTAGCCTTATGACATAGTACATGAAGTAACACGATAGTATTTGATATTCTTTTAATCTGTGTTTATTTAGCAAAGAAAAAAATAAATGTGTAGTATCGTTTCTTGTCTAATTAACCAATGTAATTAATGCATACAGATATTTTGAATATATTGATGCTTTTTATTTTAATATGTTTTTATTGTTCGTGTTTGATAATAGGAGATAATTCTTTTACGGCTAGATTCGCAACTAATAGATTTTTTGAATTTTCAACCAAGTAAAATAGTTAAAGTAAATAAATGCGAGACAAATGAAAATGTTAGCACTAAACCCAGAATCCTGGTGATTGGTGATAATAATGTTGAACTATGTGGGTCCATGCTAAACAGTATTTTATCTAAAGAGTCTCAAAACTTTTCGGTCAGTTCTTTCTTTAAACCAAACGGTCTTTTTAACGATATTATTAAGGATGCTCACCTTCTCTGTTCGGATTTTGGACCCACTGATCATTTAATTATTTTTGCGGGAGTTATTAATGTTTTAAAAGACAGGAAAATAGATGTCCACATGTTACATAAGACTTTAGAATCGCTTACAAGCACAAATGTAACTTTAGTGGGAGCTACCTACTGCAAAAACCGGGTTGTTTTAAATAAATTAATGTTTAATTTTAACTGTGAATTGGCAAAAGCTGCCTATAATTTTCGGCACGTGAATTATTTTGAAACTAATAAGCATCTTCGGGATATAAATTTTGAAAATTTTACTGTTACTCTAAAGCCCTACATTAAAAAGTTTTGCTTTCTGCGCTGTGTGATAATTATGTAATAAATAAGTACATTAATAGTAACAATTTAATAGAGGTGAGGCCAGTTAAAGATTTTTCGGGGTATAAATATAGTGGAATTGATGTGACTTTACAAAACAATAAAGAATTAACTACTGAAACTTTTACAATATCTGCCACGCCACAGGTCCAAGAACGCGAAAAAATAAATAGTGACTTGGAAATTGATCTTACAACAATCGACGATAATAATAAAGTCCAACCTGTAAGTGTAAATCAGACGAAGCAGTTTTTTCTTGCCGGATCACAAGGATAACTCTATCATCATAATATGTCACCAAAATGTTCAGTGCCTAGGTAATAAGGTTTTAGTTATGGACACCGCGTTAAAAGGTCATTTATGTCACATACTCTTAATAACGGAACATTGGCAAAGGCAGTCGCAATTAAGAGAGCTTAAACTTGAAAACTTTAGCCTGTGTACTTCGTACTGCCGCTCGAATCTGGGTCATGGGGGTGTTGCAATTTTTACGAACGATAAATTTAGTTTTAGATGTACCGAGCTTAATGTGTCTAAGTTTTCTTTGGAAGGAGTTTTGGAGTGCGCTAGTGTAAAAATTGATAAACTGAAAAGTATTATAGTCGTTGTTTATCGTCCACCTTCAGGTGGTTTTGGAGTTTTTTTAAGCCTTTTTCAGGATTTACTGTTGTATGTTTCTAATTTTAAATATAATGTTATTATAGGAGGTGATTTTAACCTAAATTTTTGCGAGGCCAGTGCTAATTTGACAATTTTAACTGATCTTCTGCACTGCTTTAAAATTATTGTTACTATAAAGGAACCCACACGGGTAGCTATAAGCTCAAGCAGTTGCATAGATAATTTTTTAATTAGTGAAGAGTTGAAATATAAAGCAAATGTTGTAAACCTTACAGTATCTGATCATTACTCTCAATTTCTAGGAATATCTGTAAATGATCAATGTTCCAAAAGACCGAATATTTATGAATATAGACGAAATTTTTGTAATAATAATACAACTCGTTTTGTTCAAAGTTTACAGTCTGAAGATTGGAGTGATGTTTTACTCCAGTCATGTCCTGACAAGGCCTTTGATATATTTTCCAATTTGCTCTTATTTTATTTTGAATCATGCTTTCCTCTACAACGACGTCTTCTTAACAAGAAAGGCAGTAAAACGCATAAATTAAGTCCAGAATTATTACACTTAAAAGAAAGAGTAACTCTTTATACCGAACTATCTAAACATGATCGGCGTTATAAAGATTTATCTATATATTTAAACCGTCAGTATCGGGAAAAGCTAAAATTATCTAGAATTAAATATCACGATGATCTAATAAATAATGCACAAAATAAATCAAGGGCTGTTTGGTCGGTCATAAATAAATTGCAAAAAAGATGTAACAAGAAAGGAAGTAGAAATTTTGGACAATGGTGTGAGGCTGTCCGATGCAGTAGTTGCAAATAATTTTAACATTAACTTTGCTGGTGTGGATGGTAACCCTGTCCATAATCAGATTGACTATGATTTTTTGTCGCGTAATGTACCTTCTTTTGGTAAGACCTTTTTTATGTTGCCTATTGGTGAGCAGGACTTGCATATTTTCATAGACAATTTAAAGAATTCCAATGCCTGCGGTGTGGATAATATATCAAACAATTTGTTAAAAAATGTAAAAATCAGTTGTCTCCTATTCTTGTTTTTCTCGTTAACTTATCAATGGAAAACGGAATTTTTCCAGATGGACTAAAATTAGCTACTGTCATACCAATATATAAAAAGGGGGATTCTAATTTATATACTAATTACAGGGGTATAAGTCTACTTTCGCCTATCTCTAAGATATTTGAATTACCAATAAAAACACAGTTAACAAGTTTCTTGACAAATAACAAGTTACTATCAATTATGCAGCATGGTTTTACTAGGGATAAAGGTACTGAAACAGCATCATGTGCATTTCAAAAGTGGACTGTTGAGGCATTGGATAGTGGTTTTTGTGTTTTGGGACTTTTTGTGGATTTCTCGCGCGCTTTTGATTGTGTACACCACGATTTATTGTTGGAAAAGTTGTATCGGTATGGGGTTAGGGGGGTTCCATACAATTTTTGAAGAGTTATCTGGAAAATCGCTTTCAGTTTGTACGGCTAAATCGGGCAAAGAGTGAAAGGAGTCGTATTACCCGAGGAGTACCACAGGGATCTATATTGGGTCCTCTACTCTATTTGATTTATTCGAATGACATTATTAATTATCTTAGTACCAATTCAAATATATATACAGTTTGCTACGCTGACGATACTAATATTTTAATTAAAGAAAACACCCTTAGTAAGTTAAAAATTAGTAGTGAAAACGTATATCGTAAAATTATTTTGTGGTCAGAAAAAAATTATCTTAATTTAAATACAAGCAAAACCACAGCTCTTTTGTATACTCTATCAAGGCGGCCCAATTTAGATAAATTTACACTTTTTGAAAATACGGCAAGTCCTATTAATTGTAGTGAAACCACTAAAATGTTAGGTTTGAATCTGGATTTTAAGTTGCAGTGGAACTCGCATATAGATTTTCTCTGTGCAAAATTACGTAGTGCTTGTTATGCTTTAAATTTCATGTCCCAACATTGCAGTAGAGACACCCTTCTTACTCTTTATTATGCATACTTTCATAGCCATTTACAATATGGGATTATTTGTTATGGTGGGGGTGCTCAGGTTAATAGGGTTTTTTGCTTCAAAAGTACGCAGTTCGGATAATCAGTGGTTTAACACATCGAGAAACATGTCGTGACGCTTTTAAGACATTAAAAATTTTGACTTTTTATTCAACCTATATTTTGGAACTGTGCATTTATGTTTACAGAAATAGAAGCTTATTTGTAACTAATGGTATGCAACACGATCACAACACTAGAAATGGAGCTTTATTGGTTCCGGACAGGCATCGGACAGCAACATACCAAAAACATTTTTATTTTAATTGTTGTAAATGTTATAATTCCCTTAATGATGACATAAAAACTCCAAGAATATCAATGTTTTTAAAAGTAAATTAAAAAAGTTTCTACTAGATAGAACTTGTTACTGCTTTGAGGATTTTTTTCAAGGTAAAATCTACTTCATTACTGTTGTTTTTCTTTTACTCTTTATAGTATTTATTTTAAGGACTTTTTGACTTTTCGTCAATTATTGTGCTGTTTGTACTTTTAAATTGAGGAAATAAAAATTATCTTTATCTTTATCTTTATCTCTTTATCTCTAATATTTTTTAATAACTAACAATTGGCTCCTTAAACTTAACTAAGAAATAATACAGATGAACACAGTCTATAAACCATATCTTGTGTGATATTGAACATTTATATTTAAATTTGGAATTGTTAAATCTGGTATATTTCATTAGTTCTTAAAGATAAAATATTGCGTGTCTTTGTGTAAAATGTCATTTTGAAAATACTGTAAATGGTCCATTAAAAAACTTTTGTGCACATCTCATATTTATGAATCGCCTTTGTAAGAACCAATTTGTTACTTTTAATTTACATTATTATTCTTGCATTGTTTATTACTGCATACAAAAGGTGCTCCTTTCCTTAGTTCAAGTACAATAAGTCATTAATCATAACGCAGTAAACCTCAGTACCGAACAAGTGCATAAAATTTGTATTCGTTTGCTAAATATTGCTGAACGAAGCAATTTAAAATCAGCGTTTGACGTTACAATAGGTAACTTATGACTTAATGGGATCCATAAATCAATGCTGCGAATTGTTTGCGAGTTATTAGATCGGGCGTAGTTAATTAGCTCAAATTACTATTCATATTCTTTAGAAATTTGTAAGACCTCATAACTAATAATGGAATTAAATATTTAATTGTACTAGTTAAACCAAGACTTTTTCTCTTTTTTTTACACAAAAAAATATTGAATTCATTCAAAAAGGTTTTTTCTTTTATCAGTGTTAATGAAACGCAATAAAACAGAAATTTCCTTACCTTAGTACAGTTTTCCTAACAGTAAAAAACAGATTTTATAAATAATATTGTCCTGTTTATGGGAATCTTGTTACAATACTGGAATAAATAAATTTATGAAAACGTATATCCAAAAACAGTAACAAATTTTACAAAATATGATTAGGCCTTCCGATATTACAGAAAACGGACTTAGTTGATATTGATGTATTATTTTGATATTACGATATACAATTATCTCAAAACAAAAAAAAACTGATGGCTGAATGGCTGTAAAGGGGAGTTTGACACATTAACTGCCAGGCTAACTTCGAGAAAAAATTGTAACAGGTTCTGTGGGCCAAGACATTTTTTTTTAATTGCTTGATTTGTAGTTATTTTATGTAAAATTTATAAAACCAGAATTATGTTCATTTGTTAAAAATGGTATTGTCCTACCAATACCCAACGATATTCTCCTAGAAATACATGGCAGATGTCAGTAAGATACACAGGGCCTAGATCTAGATGCTTATAAAGCCTTTGTCCAATATGTGTACAGGGTTGTATTTACGGGCTATTAAGAAAATCGTAATTTTCTTTGTACATTCTCAATGCCCCGTAAATACAACCAAAATATGCCATCCTGAACACATGGCGGAGAATTAAAATTGCCGGTGTCCATATATGGTACACATGGCAGTTATAGTGTTAAAGCATCCGAATTTAACATATACCTAGATTTTGAGTTAAAGAATGTATGAGTTATTTTTATTTACACATATTTACGTTATTTTAAGCCGTAGAGAGTTAAGACTTCGTAGTTAAGGTGTCATCTCTAGGCACCCACATGTGATGTTGCTAGATTGCCCAAAATTACTCTTATTTTCGCATTTATAGACCAAAAATTAACAAAAAAAAACTTACAGTCGCAAATTGGCTTATAAACTAGAGGCATTGACACCACACATGTTAAAATTCACTATCTTTTTTTTTGCAACAACCCTCTTTTAGGTTCTTTATTCCCACATTAATTAGATAGAATTGTAGATATTTTTTATATTTAAAAGTTCTCGTTTAGTACTCGCCAAGATGGTACCGCTTTGATCGTGGTTACCAACGAATAGAACTGTGCTTACACATATGCAATGTGTCTGACAAATACTATCAATAACATAATCATTTTTCTAAATAACGCATGTCACATCACCAATATCGAATCAGTCATTTCTAGTTTTTAGCTAAAGAGAAACGAATGGCAAAATCAAATTTCTTCCAGGGAAAATAATTTTAAAAAAATCATATATGGTGCGAAATAATTTTGTCCTCTTATTAAAAAAACGTTTAATCTACGATCGTTCTCGAAAAACAACCAACGTTTCGTTTAGTAACATTTTTAGTAACAAGCATAAGTCCTTAGTTTAATAAAATATATTTTGAATAAAGATCATGTAAAAAAATAATACAGTTTCCTAAATTAAAACAAATATCATTTCTGTGCCAGTTGATTTTTTTTGTTTAAAGCCATCTACTTTTTGGAAGTTGCTGTAACTTAAATTCATGTATTCCCTTGAAGATGTACCAAAGATGATAAACTAAAAAAAATCCTTTTTGATGGACACCTTTAGAAAAGCATATTTATAAAAATACCTTTTTTTGTTTTTTAATCAGATAATTCTTTTGTGCGTAATAAATTTACCATGGTCCACCCACAGTTTATTTTAAATGTAGGTAGCTAATTTTGTATAAAGGTAATTATAGCTTCGACTCGTGTCAATGACAAGCTGTTTTTTTTTAATAATATTTACAAACTATTGTTGTTCTTTACAGGGATACGTTTCTCACCGTATTCTTTAGATATAACTACCAACATAATATTATTTAAAGGCATTAATTACCCTTGTTAAAGTTGGTACATTAAAAAAAACTATAGTAACCTCTTTTCTCTTGTCTAGTCTGTTTACACGTTGCCAGTGCAAGTCACTGAAATCCAACTACTAGCATCATATAAACGCTTGTAGTACTTTATCGGCCGAGTGATGATCGCGTTGTTAAATTTAGCAATGGACTTAGCAATTTTTAAAAGTTAACAACGGTTTAGAATGTTTAACAAAACGTCATTGTCAGTGTTATTTAATGATTTTAGTAAGCAACCTGTCAAAATCTGACATTTTGTTAAACACTCTAAACCATTGTTAACTTTTAACAATTGCTAAGTCCATTGCTAAATTTAACAACGCGATCATCACTCGGCCGTAAGTATATTATATTAAAAAATAGAAGGTTTAAAAACTCGGAAGATATGGGAATTTGTTCTTGTTGTTAGATATATGCTAAGGTTATCTCAAGTGGAGTTTGGCTGACAGAGCTTGCAGCATATCAGTCATTACTGGTAATGCATGGACTTATCATAACCAGTAGTTCTTCAAATTGACCTGGTGTCAGTCATTACAGCTTTGTACACCTGTTGCTTATTTGTATAAAGCCCATTAATTTTAGTCTGTGACGCTCCCAATCACTTATTATTTATCAGTTTTCTAACCATGATGTTTTTGGTTTCCTCTTCAGTTTTTATCAGAACAGATTTTCAAAAGTTAGTCTTACAAAACTAAACAAAGAACGTACCACTTTTTATCTATCATAATGCTTGGTGCCTTAGCCATTTTTAGCTGAGTTTACAATAACAGTATTACAAAATATACTTATAAAATATCTACGGCACTCACCTTTGATTTTTGACGAAAGGTGACCGGCACGATATAAACAGTACAGTGCCAGTACTATCATTCCAATACAAAAGTTCCAGTCACCTTCCATTCAACTTACCAATGGACATCAACAAAAGTGTTTATTGTTATTTCCAGATTGCTTCGGGTGAATATTTTTACTATTCCGTTATTTTACCATAAAGACATGATGCTTTATATGAAATAGTAAAAGTATTAAAGTTCAAGATTACGAAAAACATGTTTTTGAAATTTCGTTGGTCTGTCATCTATTGGAAGTGTAGCTCACAAACGACGTTAAGAAGAGAAATACAATCTTACATAAAGTTTGCAATATGGTTTACCACAAAACCGAGGGTTTGTGTAGACGTAATGCCTTTAATTAGCTACCTACTTTCGATACGAGTTGCGAAATAAAAATTGTCAAACTTAGCCTTATGCCGAATTTGACAACTCGTCTAGTATCTAAAACATTGTCGTCTTATTCCTAAAATTGTAATATTAATAACTTTATTAAAAAAAGTATATTTGTAATCGTAGCAATAGATTTAAATCACCATTTGCAAAGTAGCTGTTATTTCAAACTTTACCAAATTTCTAAATTTGTCAATAGAATTGTTGCATTGTACCCAAAAAAGTGGGGTGTGCTGGGTATCTGACTAGGACTTTCTGGAGTATTCTTTTTTGCAAACCCGAATCTAAAGTGAAAATTAAAGGTCAAACAGCAAATAATCGAGAAAAGGCGTAATTTCAGATATATAAAAAAAATAAAATTTTAAACGTCAACATCTTAAAAACTATAAAAGATACGCGAAACTTAATAGAACATAAACTGTCTATTTTTACAAGACCTTTAATTTAAGTTATATAACCTTTTTGTCTAAATGCAATATTTTTCGAGTTATATTAAAAAAACGAATTTTCAGGATTTTTTCAAGTATACCTCTGGAAAAATTTAAAAATATATTTTTTTTATTTTTGTATTTTTTCTACAAATTTTGAGTAATTTGAAATTTAAATTAATAAAATAAATTATTTATTATTAAAAAAAAACACAATAATAAAAAAAATCCTATTTTGAACTGAAATTTTTTGTCAAAATTACATTTTTGTTTATATCTCCTTTATTATTTATCTTATCAAAAATGTTTATATAACTTTTTTAAAGACAATCTGAAAAGGTTTCTTTTTTGTTCTATGAAATTTTGTGTATCTCTTATAATTTATATAGTCGTAGTGCAAACATTCCGTGGTAGCAGGTTTCTGCCGATAAATTTACCGTGTCGGTTTTTTGGCGTTTTCTCGATTTTTTTACTATTTAATCCCCAGTTTTGACTTCAGATTCGTGTTCAGCGAAAAAGAAATACTCAAGAAAATCCTAGTCCGACACCCAGCACATACCACTTTTTTTCTGGGCCTGTGTAGTTAACTCATTTTAAATCTAAAAATGTGCGATAACGAAAATAATTTTATAGAGGCTGGGTCCTCTGATATAGTAAATGATGCCGAAGCTGCTATACGAGCGCAAATTCTGGGGAAATCAAAGAAATTGTAACCAGAAAACTTGGTTGCGTTTGGCTGAGGTGATTTCAAGAAACCTTAAAATATTTAACCACCATTTTTAAAAATAGTAAATGTTCCTGTTACAAAAAAAAATAATTTGTAATTTGGGATAAATTTTTCAGAATTTCCAGAATGTTTTAAAGCAAAATTTAAATGATTCTAAGTTTCAATATTGTTTGATTTTTAACACATTATTAAGTTTATTTAATTTTTTTCATTTTTAGGGAGTTTTTTTTAGTTTCTTTTTTAAAGATCTGCTTTTAATAAGATCCGTCGACTTTTTTAGTAAAAAGTTAATTTTTTTAAGCTCTTTATAACATAGTAAAGAAAAACAATACATTTCAGAAAAACCAATAAATTGTATTATTCATCCAATATTTTTTCCATTTTAATTGTATCCTGGTGTAATAATTACTGTGGGTATTGATATCTTTAAATAGATGTGACTGAAACGCATATATTGGCCTTTTTACCTTATAAGTTGAACAACATAAGTAAACCATGTAATATAGTTCAGCTTCCTGGATTCTAGACCGTTGTAACTCATAAGTCATATTGCCAAGTTGGGCTTGCGACATGGAACGCTGCAAGGCTGTTACTTATAAAACATTAAAACAATAAGGATTATAAATTATTATTTAACATTAGAAGTATAAATAAATATAAGCTGTCTGGGCATGCTGACGCTATTAATATCAGTGGGATATCGAACGTGGTTACGTTCGAAGGTAATAGCTTTTTCTATTTAATCGATAATTTTTATGCATTTGTTAAGTTATACAGATCTGAATTGGATTTAATTTCCTCTTCTGTGCCTATGAACAATAAAATATCAACCTTTATTGCAACAAAATATATCTTAGCAAACCTAAGTAAATTTTATTGGTTGTTTAGTAATTTTTCTAGGTCAATATTAAGTTGGCTATTAAGTTCGTCTTTTCATTTTTCTAAAAATGGCAGTAATTTTTTATAAATGCTTAGTAAGTTTCGCGTAGAACTGTCAGGTGAATTGTGTATTTACAGCTATTTAAAATTGACGTGTCACAGTTAGGGTTCATGATTTCTCGAGCTTATCAATTTCTCGGGTCCCGAGAATTCTCGAGGCTAATTTCTCGGGTCTTCTCGGGTTGTCGAGAAATTTACAAATTGCGTGTACTACACTTTGTAAACCGTCTGAACTCAGCTAGAGTCGAAACACTAATGAAAGTGTGTGTATTACAGTGTTGCCAACCCAGCTCGCTGAAAATTCCCAATTTTTCTGTGAAAAAATCCCTAGAATTTCCTAGATCAAAATTAAATAGAAAAATAATTTACGAAATGACTTTATTGTCAGAAAAGTTCAAAAAATACATAAAAATAAAATCTCATGGTAACAATGGACAGAGATAGCAAAATGAATTAACAAAAATAAAAATTTCTAAACAAAAAAAAACAATTCTAAAAATTCTTAAAATAAATCTTTTTTTTTAAAGGTTTTCCTTTTTCATAAGACTTAAATGCTTTTCATTTAATGAATAATTTTGGCAGCAGTTTTCACTAGAAAGACGAATTAAACACACTGCATTTAATGCCTGGGTAATTAATTTGCTTTTTATTTTTTACGTCGGTAACGACTGAAAATACTCGCTCAGTCTCGGCATTACTGTGGGGCAACAAAGACCTTAATATTTTGTGGGCAACAACCACAAAATACGAAAGGGCAACAACATGCAGAGAGATGCTAAGTAGCGGGTTTGGGCTGTAATTCCCCGAAACCCGATACCACGAATTAACCCGTATTAGATTAATCAGCGCAACAAGAAGCAATTTTTTTAAAAGATACAATGGTCAAACCATAACCCAGGGTATAAGGATTTAATAGGTACTTGTCATTAGTAGTCCATTTAATATTAAAATTGATAAATTGACTCAAATTCTATAAAATTGAACTGAAAACAATCCAAAGTTGAAAATTCCCTAGATATTAGATAAAATTCCCCTTTTCCCTATTGTAGGAAAAAATCCCTTTTGAACTAGGGAATAATTTCCCCAGGTTGGCATTACTGGTGTATTACCTACTGTATTGTAATTTTTAAAAAACGACGCCGCCAGAGCGCTTGCCCGCGCGATCGGCGAGGTCAAAGGAGTACCACGGCGCTTTGGCCCGTGCCGCCCCGCCGCCGCGCGTTTAAAACAAACGGCAAACGCAAATAGTTTTTTTTTTATAATTTCATAGACTCAAATATGATTTCTCGAGTTCTCGAGTTTTCTCGACTTGATTTCCCGGGACCAAAACCCAACGATTTCCCGGGAATTCTCAGCCAAAAAATTCCGAATGAACCCTAGTCACGGGATTCTTTTACAATGACAAAAAATGTATATCGTACAGGGTCTTTGATTATATTTACGTGGCTTCTAAGGCCTTTATTTTTGAAGACAGAAAAAATGTTTTATATAAAAATTGTAGGATTTTTTCCATATTATGTTTTAAAATTATCAGTAAAAAAATATCGCAATAAAAAATGGAAAAAAACTTCAGCTTTTTTAAATGGAACATCCTGTATATTATGGCTACAGCAAGTTCCTTTTTATTTAAATATAATATATATACATATTATATATATATATATATATATATATATATATTATTATATGATATATATATATATATATATATATATATATATATATATATATATATATATATATATATATATATATATATATATATATATATATATATATATATATATATATATATATATATATATACATTGATGATATTTGGATGAACCATTTTTGAGATATTTTAGGTTAAATTATTAATAAATTACAAAAAAGTTTCATATTAGTATAAAGAAGGCCATGGAAACAATAAAATTGTTATGTTCCAGAATTTGGTGAGGGTTTTTTCTGGACCAATAATGTTTATTTTTGTGATTAAACATTCCTGCTAAAGTAAAGAAAGACTTGTCGGTAAATAGAATTTTATTTAAAAACTTTGGACCCTGCTGCATAAACCTAGCTATTTCCAATGCATACTTAGGTCGGTCCTGCATGTTTTGTTCAGGAAGATTCTGAACGGACATAAATATATAAGGATAAAATTTGTAAAATTTTAAGGTTAAATAAATTTTATAATCTGTTTTATTAAGTTCAGATGCCGCATCCGAGATTGATATTTCAGGATTTTCTAAAATTATTAAAAGTAGTTAGTGCTAGGGATGCGACATCGAAGCCAAACATCGATGTTAAACATCGATGGCAACATCGAAACCTGACCATCGATGGTAACGATATATCGAACATACAACATCGATGTTTTTCTAACATCGATGGTACGATGCGATGGTTCCTTCAAAGGCGCCGCCAAAAGAGCCGCAACACTATGATCTTTTAGCGGAGTGCGGCTCGGCTCGGCTCGGAATTAAGAAAGATTCATTATCAGGGGTGGCCACTTATTTTTGTCTAATAAATAATAATATTAAATTATATTAATTACATAATATAATTTAATAATATTAATTATATTAATTTTGTCTAATAATATTAATTCTAATAATTAGGGCCTAGTTTTTATACAAAATTGCAGGTAGTATGTATAAATAAAGTGCGAGATTTTGTTCGCTTAAAGCAGTTTTAAACGTATGTTTAAAATTTTTGTACTTTTTTTAAAAAGACTTTTTGAATCTTTTATAACATTTAATTAATATTTATTTATAAATAAATGGGCAAAACCTTTATGTATTTACCAAACTTTAGATAACAAAGAAAGACACATCATAAAAATTTTTAGTATATCCTTAAGATTATTTGTTTTTAAAACATTGTTACTTTTTTTACCTTTGCAAAAAAATATCGATGTTAGAAGGCAACATCGATGTTATCATCGATGTTTTCGATACCCGACCATCGATGGCAAAACATCGATCATCGATCAACCAACCATCGATGTTTTTAGACCATCGATGAACATCGCGCATCCCTAGTTAGTGCTAGTCCAATAAAAAAAAGTATAATAATTACCCTAAAAAAACGAGGATATCCAAAATTTTGTTTTCATGTCGTGCTGCAGTCCTTTTCTTCATTTTAAAGCTTTTTTGTTCAATAAACTTTCTTACTATGTATTTAATAGTATCTATAGATGGTACCCGTTGTTAAGGGGATATAATAAGTAATATTCCCTTTGCACTGTCGTCACATTATTATTGTTACCATAAAAAAGACGCATAATAGCGATTTTTTGTTCTTCTGATTAGCCCATCGACAAAAAAGCAATACAAACTACTTTTAATAGTTAAAATGATAAATTTCAACTTTTTACAATATCAATACGTCAAATTTATTAAAACAATGTTATTGTTTTCATAGCTTTCTTGATACTCATGATTTTTTTTCAATTTATTTATATTATTAAACTTCCTTGATTTTAAGCTTAAATATCTCAAAAATTGTTCATCCAAATATCATCAATGTATATATATTTGAAATCAGAAAAAAAGATCTTTTATTGTAGCGCATAATATACAGGGTGTTCCTTTTAAAAAAGTTGAAGTTGCCTATATTTTTCCATTTTTTTATTGCGATATTTTTTTACTGATAATTTCAAAAGATAATATGGGAAAAACTTATAAATTTTATATAAAACATTTTTTTCTGTCTTCAAAAATAAAGGCTCCACAAGCCACGTAAATATAATCAAAAACCCTGTACAGTGATACAATTCTAATTTTTGGAAGGTGTGGCACCATAACAAATTTATGAACGATTTTTACAGGTGCATAAGAATTCTTCACCTTCAGTAAAGTAAAAAAATAAACTGCTAAATTGAAGCGTGATCGTACAAGTTTTAAAGACGATCCACGGGAAGTGCATAAACACCAGAAATCGTAAAGATAATACGGGATATGGTTTTGGATGTCGATGAACCAAAAGCCTAGAAATTTTTTAAGGCAGTGTGAGCAATATTTTGGCTATAGTTTTGGGTCTCAGAAAGTTGTGTGCACAGTGGGTGCCGAGGGGTCTCTCACTGTCTGCAAGATGTGTCTTGCAGTAGTTTGCAATGTTTTGCATTAACAGGCACTGTCTCGCAGTACATTATAATGTTTGTAGTATTTTTTTAAACACTGCGCAATATGTGTACAAAAATGATGAGTTAGAGACCCCTCGGTGGGTTCACTAACAATGGAACAAAAACGCATACGCATGCAACTTTCTCAACAACATTTGCAGAGTTTTGGAAGGATAAAAAGGATTTCGTGCGTCGCTTTGTCAGTTTGGATGAAACTTGGGTCTTTTACCATTAAAACAGGAAGCTAAAGAGTGGTCTAAACATAGTACTTCGACTCCGAAGTCCAGAAATCGACCAAGAAATGCTAGTATCAGTTTTGTGAAATAAAAAGGAATTTTGATTGTGGATTATCTTAAAACTGGTAAAACAATAAAATAAGATTATTATTGTAACCCTCTGTACTAGTTGGAAGCAAAATTTTGTTAGAAGTGACTTAATTCAAGGGAGAAAGTCTGATGAGTGAGCATAGAGGAAGGTGTGTGGTTTAAATTCCACCTCCTCTAAGTCCCATCTGTATGACATTACCCAAACCTTACTGAGGGGTAGTTCAAACAAAGTCGGTGGTGGCACCACCGTTTTGTCTAATTTGTAATTTTTTGGTTATTTTTGTTAAACATGCTTTTATTATTTGTCATAGTTATTATAACCGACAGTCACGATGAAAAAAAATTCTCAATAAAAGAGTACCATATTTACCAAAACAATGTATTATGTGTTCTGTACAAAATGTATATTAGCTTATAAAGCGACAATATGGAAATAAAAATCATAGCTTAATATGGTCTTGTGTTTCAAACAAGTTATGATCACTTATCGAACACAAACCCAAAAGTTGTTTCTTCCGTCAACAACGCTCAGCAGTAGGTATCTCGGCGTAGCGAAGTAACCAGGTGCAACCAAGGTCGACCAAGTAATCAATTACGGAACACTTTTTACGTCAATTGTATCATTGCACTTTATCTTTTTTTTAATGCTGAAATGTTTGAATATAAAAGATTAGAAAATAATGCTAATGGTATCGAATACATGATTAAATAGGATTTACGTTACTTACCTCATTTTTTTATTAAAATGTAAACTCATTAGCAAGTTTGTAGGTATGTCCGTCTAAACCAAGAGAATTTTTATATGGCGCCATATTTGTAGTAATAGCAAAAAAGTTTTTTACTTCGGTTGGTTCACGTTCGTATAAAATGTTTAGTTACTTAACAACTTTTTTTTGGGTATTGGTCAAGGAAAAGAAACTCTAATAGGCATAAGTCCCGGTTTTCAATTTTAGAATAAAAAATACTTCTTTGAAACTTTGTGAGTGGATTCATTTTGGCGTAACCTCAACTTTTTAATCTTTGAAAATTCTGAGAATTGGGGCGTTTCAGATGTGGCATGAGTCAAATATGTTTAGGGGGTAGGTTAGAGCAGCTTTGTAGGCCAGTAGAAGCATAACATTTTACTATTATGTATCTAGCAACTGTGCAAAAGTCAGCTGGTTATTTATGAATTGCATAACATTATGAATTTAACATGTTGAGGGTGTAGGTCTCGCGAAATGCGCCAATATTTTTATAGGTCAGTATATTTTCCGATGTTTGCTAAAAATATAAACAATTTAAAAGTGTATATTATATTAAAAGTAATTAAATTAATAACTGAAACCTAATTTTTTTTATGGAGTATTGGACACCTATAGAATTACTTTTTTAGTCTTTTTTACTGCAAAAGCTATTATTTATTCGTAACCCGTATCCAAAAGAACTTTATGAAATGTGCCCATAATGTCATTGACAGATTGGCACCGAAAGATGAGAAGACAGTAATCGAAATCACGCATTGAAGCAATTGATTTATTCTTGTTTTGTACACCTCAAAAATATCTCCCAAATATTCTTATTTCGTACACAAAATTATTTATTCAGGGTTCGACATTTCGTTTCGTACACCAAAAACTGAGGTAGGTTTCTGTCTCTGATGGTTTATAAAATATGATAAAATGATTTAAAACTAACCACAACTAAATATTAAAATATGTATTGCTTACATAAAAGATTCAGAGATATAAAATATGTATTTAGGTAAAAGTGATATTAAAATAATCTATCTACCTAAACACAAAAGTTTACTGAATTAATATATTTAATACACGTGACATTTAACAAAGTTCAAGTTGTTTTATTTACAAAAGTTTACTGTTCTTACGTCTGAAATATAATTGGGAAAAATAAAAACCACTTTATTGTTATTAACAAAATTTTTGTTATTAACAAAATTTTAATAATTTTCAATGTGGTATTCATTTGATTGGTTATTTGGGTCGTCACAATGGTTGGTGTACGAAACGAGAAGCATAAAATTGATTAAATTGTTCAGTGTACGAAACGAGAATATTTCAGGTAAATTTCTGAAGTGTGCGAAACGCGAGTGTACGAAACAAGAAAACACCGAAGCAATTATAGCCATCAAACGAAATTAACCAGTGCGTTTGGACGTATTTGTTTTTATTTATTACTTCATTATTCATAAGGTTTGTATACAACTTATCATCAAAATGCTCTTCTTTTTAACGTCCTCGAGAGTTCCTTTTGACAGTTTTTGGTTGACCGAATCAAATGTTTTTTGAAAAGGGACATAGGCTTTTTTTTTTAATTGAATAAAATGTGTAAATAGGTTTCCACAAATATATAAGGTATCCCTTAACTTTGAAAAAATGGATTACCCAAAATATATTGATTCTACTGTAAAAATCGAATATTATAAAAGAAAACCCAGAAAGGTTGGGTATAAGCAATTTATTTGGACGGACACAACTAATTTCTGTTGGCTGACGTCCTGAAGAGATCTGTCATTTAAAACCATTTATTGTCGTGATTAAAACCGTACAATTTTTGGTAGTTCGCGTAAATTGGATAACTTTATGGCAAGAAAAGTTACATAAACATATCCATGTATTTTTATTACTCTTGTTCGGTCAAAGATATTTCTTTTTACAATTTTACCCAGCTCTACCTTAAATACATTATAAATGCATTCATATAAACCAGCATTAGCGAGCGACTAATTATCTTTAAAGTGTTTTAGGTAATTAGGCAAATAACCAGCTCCATTTATATGATAATCCTTTCAAAATCAATAACATGTTTTCAATCGCCATTTAATGTTTTTATTAACGATTTTCCGACACATGTAATTGAATGAAGTGGAGCTATAAAATTTTCTTGGCGCCATCCAAGTCTAGCAACAGGTTGTTTCGTTTAAAGTCATTTCCTTCATCGTTATGTTTTTGTGTCATTTATAGGACCAGAATAATAAAACAAAAATATTTTTTTAAAATTTACAATATTACTTTTCCTTTTCATAAAAAAAATCTGGTGTTAATATTATAGGCTGTCTGTATTGAATAAAAATTGTACAGTTAAATGTTAAAAAGTCTGGTAAAAAGTATATATTTATGATGTACACTAAGAAAAGAAATTAAAACCATAGTATATTATATTTTAGGGATTTTAAAAAATACTTTTATTTACGGGGTGAAAGTGTCATGCACAAGGCGCAGTTGAGTGCACAAATTGAAAAAACGCTTAAATTTTTTTAGTCCCATCAGCAATTTTTTAAACTCCAAAAAGGTATTAAAATTAATTACACGGTCCCACAAAAAAAGTTGTGTGCTGGGGGTCGGACTAGGATTTTCTGGCGTATTTTTTTCGATGAACAGCAAAAAATGGAGAAAAGGCGTAATTTCAGACATTAACGATTTTTGTTTTTTAATGTAAAACGTCACTATCTTAAAAACTATAAAAGATACACGAAACTTTATACCGGGTGTTGCTCCGTCGAGCGGGACATAAGGAATCCCATGTAAATTTTGAAGTGGTCCAATATTGGCTCCCCTAATTATTTTAGAAGAAAATATTATTAGGATTTTTTAAAGAGCACGAAAAGTTGTACCCAGTGTACAAATTTCAGCTCTTCTCAGTCCGCCAGCTAAGAGATAAATGCTAAAATAAGTTACGAATCTCCTATCTTCTTACGCGCCCTGTATTATTAGAAGTTTATAATAAAATACCAGAAAAATTATTTAACCTCTTACTCTTAAGTTGTCAGATCAATGTCACATCATTTTTAAATAATGAACTACTCAAATCAAGAAAAAATCACTATTATAAAATGGTTTTATCAGGGAAATAGTTATCGAAGAATAGCGGACATGTTTGCAGCCTATTTTCCCAATAGGCCAATACCAAGTAAATCGACAATAGAACGGACGATAAAAAAGTTTGAAACTACAGGCACAGTAATCAATAATTGCAAATGTGAAGAAAATCGACGTGAAAATCAGAGACAAATTGTACAAAACGAGAGGGATTTAGACGTGATACTTTGTGTAGAGGAGGGCGAAGAAAACATAAGTACGAGACAACTGGAGGACATTACTGGACAAGACCACACCACAATATCTCGAATTTTAAAAAGATGTAAATACCACGCTTACAAGTACGAAAGACACCAAGAATTAAGAGACGGAGACGAAATACGACGACAGGAATTTTGCTTTGAGATGATGGAGAGGACAAACACTGACAGAGGTTTTTTACAAAATATTTGCTTTACTGACGAATGCACTTTTACATTGAACAACGAACCCAACATTCAAAATTGCCGGTACTGGAGTAACGAAAACCAAAATCGATTTGTTGAGACAAGGACTCAATATCCACAAAAAATTAATGTTTTGGCGGGAATTTTCGGCCACCATATCCTTGGACCATTTTTCCTTGACCGGAATTTGAATGCGGAGTACTTTCTGGAACTTTTAGAGGAACAAATTTTGCCTGCTTTGAACAACCTTGCTCGTGAAAATCAAGAGATTTGGTATCAAATGGATGGCCACGCAATATCTTGGCTAGCCAGGTCTCCGGATCTTTCGCCAAACGATTTTTTTCTATGGCGACATTTAAAAACTAAGCTTTATACCAATAAAAAATATGAAAATTTAGACCAGCTATGGAATGCTATTTCCGCTGAATGTGCCAGAATATCGTTGTACCAACTAGCCAAAGTAAGAAATGAGTTTTATAATCGTTTGGGTTATTGTCTGGCAGTTAATGGAGGAATATTTGAGCATTTGATTAAATCCTGATATTTGGTCATAAATTGATTTCTAAATGTAGACAAATTTGTTTTATTGTCTTGCGTAACTGTGAGTGCATGTGTTGGAATTAGCTGTAAACTAAAATGAAATGCGAGGATTCTTTTTGAAATTCCCGTATAAAATTGTTCACATTGGCATTTTAAATTAATGATCTAAATTGTCACTGATAAATCGATATGGTGTTTTTATTATTGATTTCTAGAGTACAGGGTGCATAATGAGATACTACGTTGCAGAAGTATTTAAGCAGTTTACTCTTTACTGGTTGGTTGAAAAATGCTCAAATTTTCATTTTGGGTGGAACTTATTGTGCTCTTCAATAAATCCTAATAGCATTTTTTTCTAAAATAATTAGGGGAGCCAATATTTGACTACTTCAAAATTTACGTGGGATTCCCTATGTCCCGCTCGGCGGAGCAACACCCGGTATGGCATAAACTATGTATATTTACAAGACCTTTAATTTAAGTTATATAACCTTTTTGTCTTAAGGCAATATTTTTCGAGTTATAATCAAAAAACCTCTGGAAAAAAATTGAAAATGATTTTTCTTTATTACTGGATTTTATTATTTTCATTGATTTGGAATTGAAATAAATTAAACAAACGATTTATTATAAAAAAAACACATTAATAAAAAAAATCTTTTGAAATTTTTTGTCAAAATTATATTTTCGTTTATATCTCCTTTATTATTATCTTATTAAAAATATGTATATAACTTTTTATATAGACAATTTGAAAAGCTCTTTTTTGTTCTATGAAATTTTTTGTATCTCTTATAGTTTATATAGTCGTAGTCCAAACATTCCGTGGTAGCAGGTTTCTGTCGGTAAATGTACGGTATCGGTTTTTTAAGTTTTTCTCGATGTTTTGCTGTTTGACACCCAATTTTAACTGTGGATTCGTGTTTAGCAGAAAAAAAATACGCCAGAAAATCTTAGTCCGACACCCAGAACACACCACTTTTTTTTGTGGATCTGTGTTATTATAATATTTATTTTTATATTAATAAAGTTAACTTTCATAAAGTTATTTTTAAGAAAAACCTTAAAGGACATAAACAGATTACATCCACACCAACAACAGCTCCTACCACAGTTTCGTTCCGTCTAGTATGAGGTATACATTTTAAACAAAAGCGATATAAATATGTAAAAAACATTTTTTTTTATCTTTTGGGCTATTGTTTAATGTTGTTTAATAAAAAATAACAATAAATGCATTCCACGTATTTACTAATGCATAAAAAATGTACATTGCACCTTATTGTATTTTTTTACGTTCTATGTTAACATTCCTTAGATTTTTTAGACAATAGACATACCATAAATTATGGAGTGTGTGAGTATTATCCCATGACCTTGATTTTCAGGTATTAGAAAACTATGTCAGTGTTTCATCTCATTGTTGTTATTTTTATGTTAAATATCAAAAAATTCTTGAATAGAATTAAAGTAAAAATTAAAGTTTGGCATTAATATAAACAAAGGGGCGGGCGGGATAGTTTTTGTAAACAGACTGCACCGGCAACATTGATTATTTTGATTATACACACTGAATAACATCACTCCGGAATAATAACTTTTTCAATGTTTATGGCATTGCACCATAAATAACATTTTTATAAATCGATGATTCGTCATTGTTTAAAGCCAGAAAACTATTTTTGTTTATTATCTGCAGTGACAGACAGATATGTCATTCACTTTAGATGCTTAATTCGATTGCTGTTGATCGAGTCAGTTTACAAAACGTATTATTGAATAATACAACCTAATAGAAAGAGATAAAACTATTTCGAGGTGCCGTACAATATCTGATTTAATATAATTTTTAATTAAACGAATACACCTACTGTCTTGAATCGCCCAATGTTACATGTGCAATCGGATCTTAGAACTGTCATATCATTAAATCTTTATTTTTAAATCGATGTTGCCTGTATTATCAAAAAAAAACAATATTTTTTAATACTTATATTACATTTTTAAGATAATTTCCTGATTTTGATTTTTGAGATCTGGCAATTTGTTTACGTTTTTCCAAAACAAAAACATTAATATCACCATACCAAACACCCTGCCTACACTCTGGCGTTGCGTTAATTCTAGTCCTTGAGTTCGTTGTAAAATATTAAATTCATTTTTAAATTGTTAGTAAGAATTTGGGCTGTAATAAAACGTTAGGCTATGTATGATCTTTATCTTTGTTTTATTTTAAAAATTTGACTTTTAAGGTAGGTAGTTTACTCGCCACAGTCGTACACAAAATTATCGTCTTATGTAAGTAAAGCCCGGCCCGTCCACAAGTTAAATCGAGATTGCAATGAACATCTTTTATCTTCGTCTCTTCCATGCCATCCGCGCCGAACTCGTCTATCCCTCTCTAAGAAAAATTAATTGTTGAACGGGCCGGGACTAGTACCAGAACGGATCATTTAATTTTTTTCCTATTTTAGTTTAATTTGTGATGCAGTATTTTGAATGGACCCCAAATTTAGCGCTGTTTCAAATAAGATCGAATACGCTGTACCAAAAGTTAGACTTTCTCAACGCTTGAAAATTTATTTTTGTAGAAGACTGTACAAACAACACATGAGGTCTGTTCGTTATTCAGTTATATTTTACACTATTTTACACTTTTTGGACCCGCCTAGTCCTAAAATACACCTTCCATATTCGCGATTACGTTAAAAAAGAGTAAAATAGTGTAGCTACATACTATTTCTCAATAACAAACAGACCTAGTAAACTTTTAAAAATCAATATCTTTTTAACAAAACGGTCAATTTTTTTTTTTTTTAATCTTTAAATACTTTGATTTATATTGCATAAGTTTTTAAAAAACCGAAATATATCTTTAAAATAGTACAAGAGATATTATGATTTTCATTTTTTTTTTAAATAAAACGATCGCCAAAAAATCTTGCAACTAACTTGGGCGATAATTGGCGATTAATGATCTCAACCCTTAATGCGCAAGTCTCCTCAATATTAATTACCCTCCATTAATGTCCTTGTTTGTTAATTAGCTATTTTCTTGTTTTTTTTTTAATATGGATAGACGATTATATAGACCAGGGGTCTCCAAACTACGGCCCGAGGGCCACATCCGGCCCGCGGACAGATTTTGTCCGGCCAGCGGAGAGCTAGCATACTTGAAAATTCCTTTTGAGAACAAATAATTTTTATAGCAAATTAAATTTAGTTTACTGAAGTATTCTAATTTTATGTTGAATAATTATTAATAGACATCTACATTGATATGGTCATGGGCTAACTCCGCTAACTCATAACATTCTTGTAGGCTTATTGTTATTGTTTTTGTGATAAGTTGGATAAAGAAACACAGAATTGTAATGAGTAAAGACATGTATAATATGAAAAAATTTAACTTCAGTATATAATAACTAACAAATTATTGAAATGAATCCAACTAACATTTTATACATTTTAAATAATCACATAACTTATAACAAACATAATGACATATGAAATACTAATGAGATTTATGTAATTGAGAT
Source organism: Listronotus oregonensis (assembly GCA_019359885.1). Lineage (NCBI taxonomy): Eukaryota > Metazoa > Arthropoda > Insecta > Coleoptera > Curculionidae > Listronotus > Listronotus oregonensis. The sequence continues at coordinate 87,711 of JAHBCN010001169.1, forward strand.
TTTCCACTGACAATAGTTTGTAGTTGTGGACTAATTTTACTTGTACCAATTATTAAAAGAGATTTAAGATGCTCATCAGTTAATTTCGATCCTGTAAACATTTTTGTGTACTTCATTTTGGAGAAGTTTTCTCACACAAATAAGTAGTACCAAAAACAGAAAACAGACCACGAGCAAATTTATGCAAATTATCAAATTGTGACAGTGGAAGACTCTTATAAAATTCCAACAAAGATGAGTTTTGATATTTGTTCTTAATTATATCACTGCATTGTAGATCAATCATTTCCATTTGAAGTTCCGGGGCTAGGGTTTCAATGTCAGTATCAAAAGGATTCTGAAAAATCTTAATTTGATTCGCAATGGCATCAAAGTCCGAGAAACGAGTATCAAAATTTATCTTCAAAGCACTCAAAGTTTCGATTGCAAAATCGATAGGAAACTCAGTCTCAGTAGTGTGGCTGAATATTTCACATGTTTTAAAATGTGAAAAACATTTACTTCGTAGTTGTGATTGAAACAGTCTCAATTTTTTCCGGAATGATTTGATATTAGTGTATAAATCAGGAAGATGCTGGTTTTCTCCTTGCAATCCCAAATTCAGTTCGTTCACATGTTTTGTCAAATCAACATAGAATGCTAACTTCCACAGCCATGCGTTGTTTTGTAATTCAGTAAGAGGGCGATGCTTTTCATTCAAAAAAATTTCGATCACTGCTCGAAGTTCAAAAAAGCGCTGAAGGACTTTCCCACAACTAAAGCCAGCGTACGGCAGTATGATAAGATAAGTCAGTTTCTCCAATCTCTTCAATAAATTGTCGGAATTGTCGGTGATTCAGCCCAAAAGATCTGATAAAATTAACAGTTGATATGACTGGTTTCAGAACTCAGACATATCCAAACATTTTCCGCACAAAGACTGTTGATGAATGATACAATGTAAGACTAATGGTTTTGAACCACCGTCATTTTCTACAGCCTTTGACACAAGAGCGACCACTCCTTTATCTTTCCCACTCATGTTTTTGCCTCCATCAGTTGTAATACATTTCAAGTTTTTCCATCGAAGGTTCTTTTGATTAATGGCCATTTCAACTCCTTTAAAAATATCTGTACCAGTAGTTGTGCCATATCAAGAAGTTCTTCGTGCACTTCATAGCTTTTATCTACTCCTCGAATATAAATCAACACCTGAGAGTATCTGACACATCCGTTGACTCATCCAAGGCCAAAGAAGACCACTCAAAATGTCCATTTTTGTCGAACAGTTGAGAGGATATATTTTCAGCGATGTTTTCTACCCTTCGAGCCACAGTGTTTGATGACATACTGACAGTTTTTAATAAATTTACCCTTTCAGGGCACATTTCTTCGGCTACTGCAATTATGCATTCTTTGATCATTTCTCCATCGGTAAATGGTTTTCCACGTTTTGCAATTTCAAGAGCCACACGAAAGCTGGCACGAGTTGCAGCCTCTTGTTCAGTTTTGAGTTTTGTAAATGAAGATTGCTGCGATTTCAATCCGCGCTGCATAGCTTCGAATTTTTCTGTCCGCAAACTTCCTGTAATTTGAGTAATTTTGAAAATGTTTTGTTTCGTAATGACGTTTAATGTTATATTTTTGAGAACGGCTATGCTTTCATTGCAAATCAAACATAGCGCCTTGTTACTGGACTCAATTAGAAATACTGAATGTTCCACTGATCTTTGAATTTCTGCATTCACTATCAATTTTTCGCTTCTTTTCCATACTACTAATTCACACACAAAAGCAACAATTCAAATCAAAATACTGTTATAAAGATGTCTTAAACTTAAACACGCACAAACACGTTTTAAGGAGGTATGCAATATTTTATTTAACAACAGTGTCATAGGAACTGACTTGTGGTTGCGCCACTAGCCTTCTTATATATTCCAATTACTGCCATCTAGAAGTGAGTGGAAGACACCAGAACTTTCTCGAACCAACGAGATTATTCTGTACGTGCTATTAGCGCCATCTGTTAGCGATAGAAGGTACTACCTATTTCCGCTTGTGTCCACCAGATGTGTCACGTTACTCCTCATGGCTCGTACTCTACGACTAATCTAGAAATTACAGATAATGACAGGAAAATTAATAATATGCAGTGTTGCCGTTTTGCGGACTTTAGTCCGATTTGCAGCCTTTTTTAAACGTTGTGTACTTTTTTTTTCATCAGTGGACTATTTCACTTCTTACCACCGGCAACAATGATAATATGGTTTTGGCCTCGAATCTGGAGTAATCAGTATGGCCCTAAGGCTGGAAAGTTTGGAGACCCCTGATATAGACTCACGAGAGAAAATTTTATTGTGGCCTGTAACCGTAAATGTTACAATTATATCCATTTTAAAACCTCTAGATCATACTCAAAATTATTTTTTGTAACAATAAAATACTAAAAAAAATGTGTGTAATTGATCGATTTAAAATCAGTTATACTTTTTAATAACCTTTCACACCCTCATGCCCTGATAAAAATATTTACAATAAAACTAAAATCTTGGACTTCCATTGTCTTTATTTGTTAATTGAAACACAACGTTTCGGTTAGTGATGTATCTCCAACTGTTTTCAAGTGATAACTAAGAACTATTCTTAAAAGCTACGACCTTATATACTATCCGTTGTTCACCTTGACCGACTTGTCACGGTTTAGCAACGGCAGCCTGATATTCGGAATGTCTACACTAGGTTTACTAAATACATTTTGGTTGTTTGCAATTATTACATTTTCTTTAAATTTTCTTTTCCTCCAGTGGGTTTCTTTATGAATAATTTTTGCTTCCGACCGTTCTATACGGTGTTGTTTTGACCATGCGTGTTTAGCAATCCCTGATTTCGACGTTTCACCTCGTTCTGTATGTTTTTTGTGTTCTTTAACTCTAATTTCTAGTGGTCTTTTTGTTTCCCCGATGTTTACTTCACCTACTACTACTTCACCACATTCACAGGGAATTGGGTAAATACAGTCAATTTTTTAATACATTTTTGTCCGGTCTCGTCTTAGTAAGAATACTTTTCAGAGCGGTTTGAGATTTAAATGCCGTTTTAATATTATACCTATTCGCTATTCTACGGGTCTTTTCTGAAGTTCCTTTAATATATGGGATAGTCATAAATATTTGGTCCCGTGGGAGTCTTATTCAAATTAGAGTTTTTTTTTGTCTTATCTTGATATTTATCGATTGTTTTCTTAACCAATCTCTCACTGTAGTCGTTTTGTTTGAGATCCGTAGTTATATTACTTATTTCGGCTTGTAGGGATTCCTTACTGTTACATAAGGTCACTGCGCGGTTATATAGAGTACGTTTGACTCCTTGCTTCGTTTCTTTAGAGTGATTGGAATTCTGGTGTAAATATTGTCCAGTGTGAGTTGGTTTTCTGTATACCGAGGTTTGTATATGTCCAATGTCCATACATATACATCACTAACCGAAATGTTGTGTATCAATTAACAAATAAAGACAATGAAATGAGATTTTAGTGTTATTGAAACCATTACATTGTCTAACAATTAAAAAAATATATTTACATTGGAAAACTTCGTCCTTAAATGGTAAAGGGTAAATCATAACCACATAAAATCGTTTTTTAACGTAAATTGTAATTTAAATCTAATATTTTTCTTTTTTTTACAGGTAAGGCTTCATTTACATCAATCGTGCCGCACGCCGCTTTTGGATCATGTGCAACAAGTCAATTTCTACATTGTTTCCGACTGGTAAATTGATCGTTTTACGATACTATAAACTATATCGATTGGCAACAGTTAAGGTAATCGCTGTTTTTTAATGGCTCAGTTTCTCAACATGTTGCCACGAGGCAAATGTTGCCTTTATTAGCGTAATGATATTCGATGGTCGATAAACGATTTCGGAAAATTATGAAATTCTCAGTTTTGGATGATTTTAAAATGTATAGGGTCATTCAACCAAGGCTAAACAGGGACATTTTTGTGGTTTGCCTCATATTAAAAAATGGGTAATAGCTATCTTGTATGTATATTTTTTCCCATAGAACCTAAAAGAATACTTAAGACTATCTCAGTAGAGTGTTTTACACTGGCTAAATGTCACAGCAACGACCTGTTTTCAACTGGCAAAACTCTTACCTGCACTTACCTGTACAAAACCAACATGATGGTTTCTCAGCGACAAAATTTTGTTAGGTTAAAGAAAAAAACTATTGTCAGTCTTACAAGTCTCACAATAAACACTGTGTTTCTAGCTAAAATTTGGATTGTTTTCTTGTGAAATAGTCTTGTCGAATATCATTCGAGAAAAGTTTTACTAGGCAAAATATTTCTTTTGTTTTATTCTCAAGTTTGTTGCTTTTAAGAGTCCATTCGCGCCGCGAAAATTGGATCCAATTTGGGGTTAATGTTTTTCTCAAAAAATAGTTCCATTGACACCATCGCGATATCTCTAATAGTTAAGTATTCCTTAAATCTCCAGTGTAGCCAATTACATTGCTTGTTCGGCCATTTTAAGGACTACCTTGTGTAAGGGTTTCTTAAAATTATTGGTGCACACAGCTATAAGATACCTACCTAACTTAATACTTTAGTTATGCGTTCCATCATTATTTATTAGCGGCGCCAAAACTATGGTAACCGCAACATCGACCTAGGCGTGTTCGGTAATGACCGAGGCGGCAAAGAAAGCAGGCACAGAGGGAACAAAAAAGATTGACCCGCGAAGCCTGCGGTCACGACCCGATCTTGACTCGCCGCGGGCCTGCAAAGCGCCAACAACCTCGTGTGAGAAAATCCCAGATCGCGAAGATCCGAGGCGCGGCTCTATGGTAGTTTACATTTCACCTATCGACACTCGATTTTTAGAACCAATTACTTATTACAACACTGATGATTGTTCATAAATAGGCTAGGTATTAATAACAAAAAACTTGAATTGATAATACTTACAACATAACCCAAAATGTTATAATCTCAGTGGCGTACCTACTAGGGGAGGGGGCAAAGAGGCATTTGCCCCCTCCCCAAAAGACTTGTGAAAACATTTTAGCTTACCGAAATATCGGTATCTCCCGATGAGGTATTAGATAAACTAGCTAAAGGGGCATTCCATAGTGACTGGTGGGACATTTGACTGACGATGCGCTATAATTATTTTATCGGAACTAACCACAACTAACCACAACCCTTTAAAGACAACCGAATATTTTATGAGTTCTTTGTAATTATAACTTTAACGAATGTGACTGGTGGGACACTGAAAAATCCTCCTCTCTGACCACGGCGTACTTGAAGACGAATATCAGTTCGGCCACTTTACTTTCAAGTGAGAGGGTTTTCTTAACTAAAATATATTTTATATATTTCTGTTTTTATCAAAACGTTGATAGCCTAAGTAAAAACAATTTAAATAATATTATTAAATTGTGACTGGTGGGACCAGGCCTTTGTGATTGGTGGGACAAGTACAAAATATGAGAACATAATTGTCTAAAAAATCAGTTTTATAACTTTTTATACCTTAAATACGTTATTCATAAATTTTACTATAAATTATTTAAAATAATTAAGAAACTACAAACAAACACAACGCGAATAAAGGATCAAACATACTAATAAGGACATCTCAATAAACTTTATTTGTTAATAACAAAAATAAAAAAACTTGTTTTTTAAACTACCATAAAAAAATAACTAGTTCTTATTTGGGAAATTTATAAGTATTAATTTTGCTTCTCAAAAATATTAACATTTTCTGCGAATTGGTCGAGCATTCGTTTTCCCGACCGCTTATTTTAGGCTGAAAAAAATTTAAATTATTCGATTAAAGGCCACAAAGAGAAATAAAGCTACAATCTGTAGTTTTCAAACAACATTTCATGATATATTAACTTTGAGCCAGAGTCCCGCCAGTTACATATGACTGGTAGGACATATTTTAAATCAGCCCCAAAACTATAAATGGAACTTTTTAACAATTATAAGAAGCTTAAATAGTTCACCACATATATTTATTGTTACTTCTAAAAAAAATCAGAATTGATAATGTCTACCTACGGTTGTATTGAAATTGGTTTTTAAAATGTTATCCTCAGGTATAGTCTGTATCAAAGTATGTGTTAGCTCTTGCCTTCATTTATGGATTATACCTGCCGACAGCAATAAAACTGCGGATCGGTAGGTATTAAAGGACAGAACATTAGGGACGGACTTTAATAATATAAAGATTTATAATTTATTGTTTATTTAGGTAAGTATAATCCTAAAATTACATTAAGAAATTAAATATATACAAAGTTTTAATAAATTTATAACTGCATTATCTATACATAATTACATTTTTAATCTAAATATCTAAATCTAATTCTGCTTCACTATCAGAGTCATCATTAAGATTAATTACAATAGGATTTATGTTGTTTTTGAAAGAAATGTAAGAGTCCTCAATTTTTATAATGTGCTGTAGTGAATTTTTCCTGCTCTCAACTGGTATGTTAGTAATTACATTTTTTATCAAATTTATAACAGTGGAACTTAAAGTAGGTGTAACATTTTCTGCTCTGATCTTTGATTTGACTTGGTTCCACAAATGCTCTATGGGGTTAAACCTACAGTGATACGGAGGAAGCCGTAAGACAGTATGCCCAGCCTGTTCAGCCAAATTATCACATACATATTGTTTTTTAATTGCATATTAATTTGGGACTTCCAAAAGATGCGTTTTTTTGTAACTGAATTCAAAATAAATACATTTTCAACAAATATTCCTAAGTTTTAACGATACCTTGTGAGCGCTGTGGTAGCTTCCGTTATCCATGACTAACACTGTTTTGATATTTTTTAAAGTATTTGAAACCGTTTTCAAAAATTCTGATTGTACCAGTCACTGAAATCCAAGCTAGAATCCCTAATATTCTTTGCAGACAACAGCAAGCAGTTTGGGACAAATCCGTCTTCTGAACCAGCGTGTATTATGGTAATGCGTTTTCCTTTATTTGAAGGTGCTTTTGTCTGACAGCTTTGACTGGAATCAACTCATCCTTTGGATATTGTGTCGTGTGTATCGAACCATGTTTCATCAAGGTAAATTATGGATCTGTTTTTTAACCTATATCTTTTAATTTCTTGAAGGTAATTAAATCTCCAAGTGCCTAATCTATGCGATTCCATTACTACTTGTCTTTTGTCTATTTTGCGGTATTTAAATCCCATTTTACAAACAACTCTATGGAGGGTGGCACGGCTAATAATTATATTGGTTTCGTCTTCGTCTAGCTTCTTTTTCAGTTTATCCAAGGTAGGAATAACTCCGCTTTCATAAAGACAATATATTTTCCTTCTCTTTAGGTCCTGATCACTATTGTCTATACGGTGAAATTGAAAATCACTACGTTTTTTTTCCTTTGTTCAATTTTTCACTAATAATAATATCCCTTATCGATGATATTGGAGTTTTTGTAAGTAGACAGGTTTCTTTTAAAGCTTCTTGTTTAATTATACCTCTACTGATTAAAGTTTCATACAATTTTTCACAACCTGTTTTGCATCTAATGACAAATGATTTCGACGCGACATAGTTATATTCTCGTAAAACAACTTTTTCGAAACGCACAGTAAAAACGGTTACTCAACACTGCCACTTAAATATTAGCCAACATATTTATATGCCTAATGGTTAATACTCAAGAAATGCCTGGCCCACCCCTGCCCTTATGAACAAATGGGTTTACCCAATAACAATAGGTAATAAAATCGTTAATGGTTTATTAGGATATGGTCCGTCAAAAGCCATAACGATATACTTTGAGACAGACTATACTTGTAAAAAATCTTACTTTTTCTACTTATAACATAACAAATCTCTTTACTGGACAGGATTACAACATTAGAATTTTATACCATAATATTATGACATACATTTCCTTGACCTATCAACTTTATGAGAAAATGTGAACTGATATGTAAATTTAATTATACCATGATTTTGTAAAAATGTTTATGAAATTTGTTGCAAAATAAATTAAAAACTATACATAACAATGATATTTTTAAAAATACTTATTTTTACTTTAATAAAAAAGTACAAGAATTTAATTATATTAAAATATTTGGTTTGATCTTCTATGATTAATCATTTATTTTAATAAGATTAATGAGCGGGATAAATAGGTCAATAAAGAAATATATTATTTTAACAACATGAAAGGGTTTAATCGCTACATTAAGAAGAATTTTTAAACTGTAATCAAGAAGCTCTTCTTTTATTAGTAGAGATCATTACCAAAATATATTGGCAATTTAAAATTACAGGAACTGTATATTTTTTTATTAACCATCAATCAAAAATTCGATTAAAAATAATGATTTATTTAACTGTAAATTCGTACTATCTTTAAAACTTAAGCAGGTATGCCTATAAATGAAATAAAACATTATTTAGAGTAAAAATTGTAAAAAATTCCTTCATCATCAAATTTTAGCCGTTTTGAAACGGAAGTAAATAATATAAAACGTGATAAAGTAGACCGTTACCCACCAAACAAGTCAAGGACTTTTTTGTTTTGGCTTTAAGCATTTCGTGATATAATCTCTGATGACAACACAATCATCGTGTGAGTCAAGAACTGCCGTGCTGTGGCCTTCAAGGCAGCATGTTTTCAAACTCAACAAAAAACACTAATCAAGCAAATTCCAGTGATATGAGTGACCTAATGTCAAATATCAATAAAACTCGTTTACTTAACACTTTTCCAAATGTACAAGAAATAATAGTTAATTTTGTTATTATAGTATAATATTGAGGTGTATCCTATCTGGACACAGAATATTATGGTCTATTCTATGACACCCTCAAAACTCGGCTGAATTAGCATATTTATGTGTTTGCCCTATGAAAACTGGGCCGGTAAATATTTTATTACCTGTAATCACACTTGTAATCTCGACCGGTGGTCAAATTTGTCAGGTACTTAGGTTCTGGTCGGTCATGGTTAGTTCTAGTTAGCAAAGCAGATTTACTCGCGTTAGAGATACCCCGGATATTTTGGCTCACGAGCTACATGACAGTGTTGACTCATGTAACATGCTTTACTATGCAGGGACTCGGCTAAAAAAATATTTTAATGCAATAATTTGGGGTCTTTTTAAATACGGCCTCGCATTTTCATGTCTAAAATATAATTGGGAAAATAAAAAGCCGCTTTGCTAACCAGAACTAACCATGACCGACTAAAGTTAGGGCTTTTGACTTTGTCTAAATTATTCCTACAAAGAAGTTAACAAAATTTTAACAACGTATTAGAAAAATCCCTATATAATTACACCTTTAAAAAAATTATAACTTCTACCATATCAAAAATTATAATTTTTTTTAATAACTTCTATGTATGGATAATTAAGACAAATTTAAAAGTTCTAGTCGGTCATGGTTAGTTCTGGTTAGCAAAGCGGGTTTTTATTTTCCCTTTTCCTCCCAAAAACCAAATATTATTTACATTAAAATTTAGGAAAAAACATATTAGAAGAAAGACCCCAAATATCATATCTCTACTACATTAAAAATTTAAAAAAATTTTTTATGGTTATAACAAAATATATAAAAATATTAAATGAAAAATAACATAACTGACTTATCCAATAAGTCTACCAAAATATCTATATCTATACGAATATATTATATATTATATATATAATATATAATAATATTTTAAATTTTTATTTTTTTATGTTCAGCCTAATTACTTTTAATATTATTAACAGTTTAAATTATTTAATAAACATCTATTTTTAATAAAATCGATTTATATTTGTGACTTTAGGTTGTTTTTAATCTGCGTAAGGTTAGTAATAAAAGAAACAAAAGAAAATATTTAAATGCTCATTTTTTGCAAGTCTCATAATAAATGACAGTATTAAGAAGATTAGTTTCGTCAACAAAGGGTGCAGAAACCAGCTTGATAAATAAGGAAGCAGTTCATTGCTCTGATCGGATTAAAATTACTTATACAAAACGATGATCTTTAACGCTTTGCATTTTTTTTACCGCCATCAAAATTCCTAAAGAACGATTAGATGATCTTAATATGGTATTGGCATGGGTGTGGTCTTGTGCATTACTGTATACGTAGGCTCTTTTAAAAGTAGTACTAACCAGAACACGGCATTTATTTTCCGCTGTTAAAAAAATCTAAACTCATTTTCAGTTTGGTTTTAGTGTTTGTTGATATATTTTATTAAACTGTGCAAAATTCCTCGTGGAATTAACCTAGGTACTGATCTTAAAAATTTAATTATTTTAAAGTTTCAAGCTGCTGTTAAACAAAGTGATATTGCACGACAAATTAATAGGCATAGGCATAGGTTTGCAAAACAATTGCTCTTTTTAAGAAAAGGAACTATGTTTTTACCCATTGTCAGAGTAAAAGAAAAATTAGTCTTCATTCAGACATGGTGAGGCATTATGACATTTAAAATTGCACAATACGTCAGATCTCTTACATTTACAACTAACCACAACTAACCTTAACTAACCACAACTAACCAAAACTAACCACAACTAACCGCAAGTATAAACTTATTAAAACGTGTTACTAGTACAGTTGACGTTTGACCGAGTCTGCCAGTCGCTTTTAGAATCGACTAGGCAAGGCCCAAAACAGATTATTTTACTTTCGGCGTTTGACTGAAAAGTTCTAGGTTTGACTAAAAATACTTTAGTCAAAGGCCGAAATTGGAATTTATTTAGGGGTTAGCCCGAAGGCTTTGGTCAACGAGGATAAACCAGTCCCGCGAAGAGACTGCATATACCTTTGACTATGATATATATATATATATATATATATATATATATATATATATATATATATATATATATATATATATATATTATATTATATATATATATATATATTATATATAAAATACCGGGTGTTTCAAATTCGACTCTCACCATTGGGATCTCGGAAACTATAGGAGATGCGAAGATGGTTAAATTGGGGCAAAGTTGGGCATTTATGTGACCAACAATATACCGTTTAGAAAGTTTGAAAATTCCGAGTAATTCCGGAGATATCCGGAAAAAAATTTTGGAAAATCGTTTTATTTTTTTCCTGGGTTTCTTTTTCAACGAATTCCAAAATAAATAATACATTTGCATTGTCACTTTTTCCGCTCTATCGAATGGTGTTCATAGTTTTGCAACTCGACGTTTCGTTTTTGCGTTACCATCATCAACTTTTTTTCTTATGGACGCCATATGGGAATTCCACAAATTTGAATGGCCCTTTTTATCACATTTTCAACGATGTATCATAAGTTACCCTTGTTGCCTGAAAATCCGAAAAATTAACTAGAATATTTTTATAACGTAGTTGGCTTTGATTTCTCAAATCGGTGACGTGTAAATGACATTCTGTGTTTACTGTCAGTTGTGGTGTCGTTAAAAATGGAATTCACCAATGAAGAAAAACGAGATATGGTAAAACTTTATTACAAGAATGATAGGAACAGTGTGAAAACATCGGAAGTGTATCTTAACTCGTATCCCGAGAGACGACAACCTCATCGAACTTTATTCAAATTATTGGATAGAAACCTTTACTGCTTGAAAATGTAGTTTCACAGTTGCACCTTGCAATCTCGGGCTTTAAAGCTGTACTTACTTTTTGATTCTAATTAATTTATTAAGTTCTTGAAACACTTGCAGGTCGGCCCGACTTAGGATCCGAAAGGTGGCTTTTTACCAATACTTACCACAAAATACTTATTTTAAAAAGTCCAGTTTTTTCCATTTTCTTGTTCATTTTTTTTTGTCCTAGACACTTAAAACAATTTTTTAAAAAATTACTGTTTTATTTGCTGATGTACTTAGGTTCAGACGTAAGGGTAATAAATTGCATGTCAACAATTCACAGTTAGCGGCTATATTATTCCTAACAAACGCAATTTATCTTGGTGAAACAGAAGCAAAGGTATCACATATCGATGCGCCGCCGTCATCAGGAAGTGCATTCTTCGGTTTTGCGGAAAGACTTAACGTATTCCGCCTATTCGCTTACAGTTCGTGTGTATACAAGCGGAAAGCCAGAAAAGCATTATAAATTACAAAACATGTTGCTTGCACTCAGAAGTCCTCCATGCAGTGGCGTAAGTTCCTTTTCTTTAAAAGCGTTATTAGTTTTTGCCAGTTATGTTAAAAAATTGACATTTTATTGGATTATCCTAATAACTCATAAACGTATAGATATTTAAAAAGGGTTCTTATTCCAGAAGATGTTTTACTATATAACTTTACCGGACTGAAACTAAAATTTAGTATTTTTACTAACACAATATATATATGGTGCTAGAAAACAGAGCTTCAGGCGGGTGTTTATCCAACGACTGTAAAAGTTGAAAATCTGTTCAGGTGTATTAGCTTTTTGCTTTGGAAAAGTGGCAACAACCTTTAAGGTGCTGCCGCACAGCAACTTGTTTTTATTCTTAAACATGTATCTTTAAAAATACTGAAATGAGTGTCCTTGTATATCTCAGGTAACATTTTTACAGAAAAGTGATGCATAGGTCTTTTTAGTGATGTTTGTGGTGATACATTCTACGTTTACTGTTGGCATAAGCTAAAATATGTTTTATAGCCCAGTAAATAAGCCGGAAATTGTGGTAAAAGGTTGCACCAAATCAAAACCACCCTAGGGGTGGTTTTGATTTGGTGCAACCACCCCCACACAATTTTTGACCGCGGATTCGTGATCAGCGACCCCGAAAACCCCTGAGAGACGATTTTCGAAGTAAAATTTTGAATTTTAAAAATTTTCCATCAGTTTTACTATTGGAGATTATTTGGGGGTGGGAAAACTACCCCAATTTTTTTATTTTTTATTGCAAGGCAGATGTTAGTGGTAATGAATGTTTCTGAGGGTCTATAGAATACGTAAAAACAAAAAATTTTAAAATCGGAGCTGTTTATCAACTTTCCCACATTTTACAGTATTTTTCGGTTTATTTACTGGGCTATTAGATTTTTGCCAAAATAAGAAACCTTTAGCCTGAGAGTAAAAAATATGGAATTAAAACTAATTGTAGTTTAAACTTTTTGACTTGTTATACTAATAATTCTTAAATAAAATAAGTTAATTTTTTACAAAATATTATACTATGGTTTAATATATTTTATTTTTTATCAGCTAGTCTAGAGCCTTGCAGGTAACTATATTATTATCTCGATGGTACTGACTTTAATACCTGGTTTAATCCACGCCACTGACCGAAAGTAAGTTCTATTTATATCCCGACTGAATGCAAGCTCATTTAAAAGTCTAAAACGATCTGGAATGTACGTGAAGAAGGGCATTTCTCGGCGGCTGAGAAATATGACCCGTTATAGAAATTTGCAACATTTCTGCGACTAAAATCTTTTCCGTCTTAGTAGTCGGGTATTTTATGGGCATCCCGCATTAATTTGTTCAGCATGGGACGGAAAAGGCACTAAAAGGGTTTTGACACGGGAAATAATTTCTAATGAAATAAGGTTGCTTGTAACGGGGTAAAGTGATCTTCGAGATTAAATCGAATAAAAAGTATAAAATATTTAGTGAAAACTTAGAGAACATTTAATTTGTTTTGATTTTTTGTGCATTATTTTGGTGTAATTATACTTATTGTTTGTTTTTTTAAGTCTTCAAGGATATTCTCTATTGCCATTGTTATTATCATTATTTTAGACTATACATGGGGGGCTAAGAAGAAATTAAAGCAAAGACAACTTTAAAAAAACGATTATGAAATAACTAATCTTTAAATTTTATGTTATCCCTAAATCCCCAATTTAGGGATAACATAAAATTTGCTTTTTATATACATTATTTTTAATTTTAGTTTATTTTTCTTTGAGGTCTTAAAATTGTATTGTTTGATTTATAACACTTCTTCTTCCCAGGGAGCCGTCTTGATTTACCACCGGAGGCAGTGCAGCCTCTTGCGCTTTTTGTGCCTAATCTCCCATTATCTTTTATACCAATTCTCCCATTAGTCTTGTTCTCTCTACAAATCTGTATAATCCCAAGACTGGTTGGTTGATATATTCCTAGTGGGCTCATTTACGGTTGCCCAAATAATGCCTGTCTTTTGTGATTCAACGCTTCACATTCGCACAGTATATGGTAGGCTGTTTCTTCCTCCTCGTCGCACATTCTGCAACTCGGGTCCCCATATAGCCTATCTTGTGTAGGTGTCCCCTTAGGTTATCGTGCCCTGTTAGCAACCCTACTGTTATGCGAAGTCTTTTCCTACTTTGTCTGAGTAGTTTTTCCTTCCATCTTTTGGATGGCCCCTTATGAAACTTTTTCCATGTCTTATTTTACTGAGGTTTTCCCAGTATTCCCATTGTTTCGTCCATCCTGGTTTTCCTCGTGTTGATTTTGTCAAATTTTTCCAAAAAGGTTGTCCTTTCGCTCAGCCACTTTTTCGTTGCCTTCTAATTCCGAATGTCCTACCCGGGAGGGTTACCCTGTTGCTTTCTCCATTTATAACCTTAAAACGGTAAAATAATGCAAATATAAATAAAATTAATTATTTTTTGTCATAGGTTCTCATTTAAATAAAACTTATTAGGTGGGAAAAATAAATTTTGCCCTATATTAATAGATTTTAAAATGAATATACGACAATAAAATCAACTTTAAAACACTATTTAAACTGTTTATCCAATTTTTTGTCAAATATTAAAAATTCTAAATCCGTCTTCGAATTTTTAAAAACTATTTTAATGATTAGTTGTAACGGATCGGTTTATGAAAACCGGTCGATTTAACCCAACGCGATTAAAAAGAAATTGAATTTCTGTCTTTCTGGAATTTTTGAAATTTTAAACAAATTTAAAACTTGATTTCCTCCTTTGACACTCATTTAAACTTGAATGGTGCCGAAATTTAATAGGCTATCCTAAAAATTTAAACGATTACATTGTCATTTTGTTTGATTATACTAAAGAAACCTCTTTAAATTTTACCTTTTTACTTTAATAAACTTTACATATTATCACCTTAAAAAAAAAGAGACATAATTTTAAAAACTTACATATAAGAAAATAACCATTAAAAAAGTCTGATATTTTTAAGGTGTTACTACATAAGCAGTAATTAAAAAATAATCATATATTTTTTTACAATAAATAACTAGTAGTTAACCCTATTGTTAGCGTTGTGATTTTAAAATTATTTTGATTTTTAGCTAAAGAAAAATAGTATATTAAAAACAAGGTTTGAAAACGACTCTTGAAACAAAAATTATGGACCGAGCGAAGTCGAGGTCCAAAAGTCCAGGAAAGAGGTTTCGAGTTTTTTCGATACTTTTTATAGACTGCAAATAAAAAACATTTTTTGTTAAATTTTTTTTTAAAAACAAACGCAAAACAAAAATAATAAAACAAAAACTACAGACTATAATTTAGAAACAGGAAACTCTAACATTTTAAAATATTAATTGTGGGTTTACTTTGCAGGAATCGTCGATTGTTGATCACTTTTTAAATGGAGACAACATTTTCTGGCACCTTGTTTAAGTTTCTGTCTCCAATTTTTTCGCGGCACTTCATTACCAATTGGTTGGCGTGCAACAGACGACACAAGGAAGAGATCTTCTGAAACATCCATTTTATTACTAAGCGAGTCATCTAATAACTTTCGGCGACTGAGCGATTCCATCCACCTGGCGCTTCAGAGCCAGCAATCTGATCCAAATTCCCAATATTGGGTTGACGACCGCCTAAAGCAATGCCTTAGGTTCGAGTTCAACATCAAAAATTTTCGGGTCTTTGCCATACCAATTTGTTAATTCCAATGTTTAAAATATTTTCCATTTTGATAAAAGAAAAAAATCTGTTTGCAAGTGGAGGCCAGGGGAAACTTTTGATGGGGGTAAGACCCCTGACACGTAAATGATCCGGCATCTTGTTTTGGTATTCTTAGTTTAATTAACATTGTGCCAAAACCGTCATATTTTCTTTTTTGGAAGCAACTTTCTTCCAGCCCAGAGTCCACGCCACCACGCCTGAAACAAGAAAAATACCGATAAGTCTTTAGTTTTATTCATTTTAAGGACTTTTAAACTAGCACTATTTAAAAAAAAAATTGGGTAACCCTGCCACAAACCTTTCCCTTAAAAAAAGACACCATAAAAAAAAAAATAACTGTGATGCCTACCTTGATTAGCAAATATTTTCTTAAGGTTCTTTAGGAAGGGCAAAAATCATTTCGCTAAGAATTTTGGACTTCTTTGGCACATATTTTTGATTTTCTTTTTATTAGGGCCTGCAACTTCTGGTATTTCCAATATCCGTATTTTGGTTTGCCCTGTTGATTTTTGCATGGAAAAGGTGCTCCATAATGTTGAAGACTTGTATTTGTTGACAGCTCTTCAAAGTACACCAACATAACATTTTCGGAAAACGTTTGTGTTATTTGCTTGTCTCCACTTCATAAATCGATGTAACTCGGCTTCATATCGATCTCTTGACTGTTGGAAGTAGGTTTGACGAGATTAAACTCGCTTTTTTAGAATTTCTTCAGAATCGGACATTTTTTCGGAAATCAAAATTTTTTGATCTAAATTGGTATCTAATCAACAAAACAAGAAAACTATGACGGTTGCTATGGAATAAAACCTACTTTGAGTTTTCTATATTTTTGACATAACAATAAAAAACCATAATAAATCATATTGAAAGACAGAACCGTTGCAAAAAAAACATATTTTCCTTGCACACATTGTGCCAAAATACAATTTTCAAAGCTTGTTTAGCGTGCAAAACCCCATTTTCTAAAGCAGTCGTATAAAAACTCATTTTTATGATTTTTGTTGGGCTTATGTCACTTTTAATCAAAATAAATGACACTTATAAAGGTATGCATATTTTTTTTCTTACATGTTAATCAGTAGGTTAATTAAACCTACAGAAGAATATTGTATCTTTGTATGTATCTTTTCTAGGATGTTCTCTAAACTATTTTTTTAAATTTTTTGCATATAACACAACATTTAAAAGAAGGTACCGGGCTTGCTTTGAAAATAATGACGGCTATCAAAAACATTAAAGTTAATATAATTGTTCGTTAATAATGTTAATATTAGATGTTTTACTCTGACTGACAGAGTATTGGCCTTTTGTAGTTTGGCAAAGGTATTATTGTTACCTTTTTGAATGAATTAAATATTTTTTTTTTAAAAAAAATAAGTACTTTAAAACAATTTTTATAAAAAGGGGGATCCAATTGGAAAAATTTTTTTTTGCCCCTCTCTTTTTTTATCCAAATATTTTTTCAGTTTTTTTTAGATTCTTTAAAAAAAAAAAGGGGGTTTTCACCTTTTTAAAATATGAAAAGACACAATACGGCCTGCCAAAGTCCTGGTTGAAACTGTACCAAAAAGACTTTAATGATAATTTTAAAAATACCCTGTAAATTAATGTTTATTGGGGAATTTTGGGGGTTACAGTCATAACAAACTGTTTTTATGTCTGTCAGACTTAACTGAAGCTTCATTAAAAACACCTTATAACATAGGCCCCAAAAAAACCTTTGTGTTTTTATGGACTAGGATTTTCATTTTTTTTTTTCCTGAACACGAATCTAAAATAAAATTTTTAAAAAAAATAAAAAAAGGGGTTTTTAGATATTAACGATTTTTTTTTTTTTTAGAACGTTAAATTTTAAAACTATAAAAAATACAAAAAATTTAAGAATTAACAATGCAAGGGTGGTTTTTTTCATAGAGATTTTTTAAGATATGAAAAGAAAATTAAAAACCCGGGGGAGGTATGACTACTAAGTTGGTTTTTTTAAAATTACGGGGCCCGAAAAGGAAAACCCCGGGACACCCAATCCATTACAAGTGTTTCACCCTTGTTGGGGATGGTCACCCGAATGGGCAGACTTACTTGGAGGCCTCGTAATTTTCAACCACCAACTTAGTAGTCTCCCCCCAGGTTTTTTTAATTTTTTTTTTTCAACTTTGGGGGCCTTTGCCCAAAGAAACGACTGTTTTTTTATTTAAAAAGGCCAGTTTTATTTTATTTAAAAATGATTTTTTTAAAGGCTTTTAATTAAAGCTAAAAAATTTTTGTCTAAATGCAATATTTTTCGAATTATTATCAAAAACCAAGTTTCATTTTTCAAAGTATACCTCGGAAAAAAAATTAAAAAAAATATTTTTTTTTTTTTGGTTTTTTTTCTGAAATTTTTAAAATGATTTAATTTAAAAATAAAAAAATAAATGCTTTAATTTTTAAAAAAAAAACAAAAATCAATTAAAAAAAAAAACCCTTTTTGACTAAATTTTTTTGGAAAAAATTTTTTTTTTTGTTTTAATTTTTTTTATTTTTTTTCAAAAATGTTTTTAAAAATTTTTTTAGAAAATTTTTTAAAATTTTTCTTTTTTTCTAGAAATACTTTATAGTTTATCTAGTCGTAAAAACATCCGTGGTGAGGTTTCTGCCGGTGGTACTAACCGTTTTTGGGGGTTTTTCGATTTTTTGCTGTTTGACGCCAATTTTGACTTTGAAGGGAAGCGAAAAAAAGGGCCGAAATTAGTCCGACACCCAAAAACCCACCCGTGTTTTGTCCAAAAAAACAAAATAAAAAAAATTTGCATACTGAATTCTAATAATTTTTCCACCAGTGCGAACATATTCAGGTGTTGATTTAAAAACGTTTTAAATTACTTTTTAGGTATTTTGGTATTAAATCCCGTAAAAGCGACAATATTATAGTACCGAACTCCTTTTTTAAGTACCGGCAGGTCCTTTTTCGATGGTATTGACATTGAGGAATACACTAATAAGCACCCCCAACATAAAATAAGAGATTTAATTGTGTTTACTTTCAAAATGGCTGACAGGAAAAAAACCCGCCCGGTTTTTTATGAAAAAACTTCCTAGAACATATTTCGAATTAATATTTGGTCTGTTTATTGCTTAAATTTTTGGAAACATTGTTTATTCTTAAAAAATTTAAATTTTTTTTACTTTTTAGGGTTACCAGACATTTCCCAAATTTACAAAAAATACATGTAGGTTTTTCCAAAAACCCTTTGGTTTTTGGTTTCCCGGAGAAAAAACCCTCTCCTTTTTTTTTATAAGGATCAAAAAATATTTACCCCTTTATCTTTTTAAATTTTTAAAAATTTTATCAAATTTTAAATTTTTTTTTTAAAAGATCTAAAGAAGGAAAATGGCCCTTTTTTTTGCCCATTATTTTTTTTAAAATTTAAAGTCCAATTTTTAATTTTTTTTATTATTTTAATTTTAAAAAATTTCCCAAATATCTTTTTTTACACTACAAAAATTTTAGAAACCAAAGCCGGGGCCAAAAAAAAATTTTAGCATATCTTATTTATTTTTTTTAATTTTTAATCCATCATATATTTTTTTTTAAAATAAAAGATAAAAAAAAAAAAAAAGGTAAAACCAATAAAATTAAAAATTTTTTTTCTTTTGGTTTTGGATTCCCCAAATTTTTTTTAACACCATTTAGAGCATTTATTAAATTTTATTTTATTTTATTTTATTTTAAAATTTTATTTTATTTTATTTTATTTTTATTTTTAAAATTTTTATTTTTATTTTTATTTTTATTTTAAAATATATATATAAATATATATATATATATATATATATATATATATACAGTTGTGGACAAATTAATAGCGGGCTAGGGGAAAATAAAATAAAACCTTTATTCATGCCCAAACTAAAATATAATACATTGATTTGGGAACATACAAAAAAGTAGGGGTTAAACCCAAAATCGAAACAAAATTGTGGGGGATATATATTAAAATAAATTTAATTTTAAAGGACAAAATAATAGATTTTCATAAATGAATAAAAAAATATTCGGACATAAAACCAAATTATTTCCTTTTTTAATCTTAACTGACTTAGTACTATTTAAACCTTTTACCAACCCTACACCGACGTGTCAAAATTAATAAAATTTGACACTCCTGGAATGTTATTCCAGAATCTAAAATTTTTGACCATAGTGTTTCTTGTGGGGTTTCTCACGTTACAGCATCTTTAATATCACCCAAAATTCCCAAGAGACCGGGCTTTGTGCAGGCCAGCCTGGGACTTTAAATTTTTCCCCTTTGCAAAAATTTTTTTTATACCGACTAGTATTTTTTTGGGTCATTATCCCATAAACCCATTGTGAAAACTCTTCCTGAAACATATATATCCGTAATATATCAAAACATACATATAAAAAATATTATAAGGTCTTTACCCAAAAATACGAGCCCTACACCATAAAAATTTAAATTTTTCATACCAAAATTTTTCCCCTTTTTATGAATATTAGGGATGAAATGAAAAATTAAAGGGGCCCAACGTAAATTCTAGACCAACGCCAATAAAACGATTTTGCATTCGTCAGACCAAAATAGGCGCCATTTAGTCAAATGCCTTTTAAAGGGTGATTTTTTTTGCAAACTCTAATCTTTTTTTTTTCTTTGTTTACTTAATAAGGGTATTTTTCCGGTTTCTGGTTTTTTCAGCTTTTGATCTGTTATGTCTTCATTTTTCCTAGTAGTCACATCCAGTCCTACACTCTGCTGCCGTTTTTTGAAGTAAACCCCCCACCCTTTTGAGTTTTGCACCTGGAGTTCCCTGCTTTTTTTCGGGCACTGGTGCCACTGCGTGTACCATCTTAGCTGACATCCTATAATTTTTTCAATCCCAATATGAATTTCCTTTCTCTCCGCAATTTAAAAACTCGTTTTTCAGGGACAGTGTTTTTTTTCCATTGTATGGAACAAAACCCTTATTTATTCTGTAAATTACAAATATAATTTAAAAAGATACTAAAATTTACAAATGATCTTAAAAGGAAAAATCTTTTGCAAAAACCCCCAACACTGATTGAATACTGCTATTATTTTTTTTTTGACTTTAAGTTGGCATTTTTAAAAAAACAAAATATTTTGTTTATTTTTTTTTTTTCGTCCTCTTTTTAATAGGATACGGGAACAATAAGCAATAAAGTATACATTTATTTTAACCCAAAAAGGGAAAATTTTTTTTCGTTTCAATAGATTATAAAATTTATGACCACTGCTATTGCACAATTATAAAAAAAAAAAAAAAAAAATATATATATATATATATATATATATATATATATATATATATATATATATATATATATATATATATATATATATATATATATATATATATATATATATATATATATATATATATATATATATATATATATATATATATATATATATTAGGGTGATTTTTTTGTAAATATATATATTTTTTTCCCTTTCAAGTGGGAATTTGTTGGAAATACCCTCCAAAAATTTTCGAACGCTAAAAAAAAGTTATGCCGATGGAAACCTTTATTATTATTCGGGGTTTTTATGAAATTTTTTAAATTTTCCCATGTCCCTGAAAAAATAATTTTAAAAATAAAATAAAGCAAAAATATTTTATTTACATCACATAATTTTATAGTACTAGAGGAACGAAAAACAATATAAGTTTGCGGTGAAGTATATTGACTACAGAAAGTGGGGGAGGCAATTGTTAAATTTAAAAAATTAATGAAATAGTATCTAAAAGATTTAATAATAAGTTTTTAAAAGTGTGTAATTTGTTTTCAAAGGTCTGGATTTCCCGGGTCCCATGAGCATACGCCGCCGCAAGTTTGTGTTGTAAATAATAATATGCATTTTATTTTGGTGAATCATAGGCAATTTTATGTGCATTTTTTTACTTTTCCTGTGCTCTAGTAAGACAATATTTACCTAAATAATAAAATAATAATCTAAAATAAATATAATTCTTTATTTCTTTGATTATGCTACTAGAAGTAAGAAAAATTATTAAAAGAATTAAGTATATAACCCATACAAAATAAATGAAGGGTCAAAGGAAAAAAGCAGGTAAGTCAATTTTTTCTCAAAATTTAGATATTGCTTGCATTCGGTTCAGAATGAGCGTAAGTATCTTTAAAAGCGTTTAAACTGGAATAAAAGCAAATTAGTCAAAATATATACGGTATAAAAGGAAAAGGAAAGAAAAGCAGACAAGTCAAGCGGTTTAAGACATTAAAATATATTTTTCTCAGTTTCTAAAATAATCGACATGGTACGATTTACAATAATTTGTTGATTTCTTAACCGCAATAAAATTTAAATTACAACCCTCAGTGGAAAACCCAACCATAAATAGGTTGCCTGACAAATATCTATTGTGTAAGCACCGCACCTTTTGAAAGAGTACAGGTCCTATTATCTATATTAATAGTTTAGGTTAGCTATTTTTGGATGCTCTAATAACACACATGAAAATACCTTGACAAACTCCAAACGACTGATAAACTAAGACGAAAAGACTCTGCTTTATATTCATCACCTGCAATTTGCCTATAATAACCTTTATAATATACCAAAAAGTAGGTACAATAAGAAATAAAGAAAATTTTAAGTCCAGACCTACATTCGGGTACCCAAAATTTATTGAGTTTTACGACTAACAGTAGCAGGTATAACGAGAAATCAACGAATTATTGTGGAACGTACCATACCTGCTTTTTTCCCTTGACCCTTCAAATTATAATTTTACGAGTTGTAATAACACAATAAAAGTGCTCTATGCATTGACAACTTTTTGTAGTTAATCGCTTGGGGGAATTTCCACTTAATATTCTTACACCTAGGTAGGGTAATTTCCGAAAAAAATATTTTGCTGTCATAGCAATTAAATGCGTAAAATTTTCAAATTAATTTTTCCATAAGTGAAACGTTTAGTCATTCTGCATAATAAAACTGGTATCCTGCTACGTTACCGACGCAACCCGTTACCTTGTCAAACTAAATGATGATAATTTGTATATGTACAGTTGAACATGAAATCAATTAGTCTCTTAAATAACTGTAGCACCACTAGGTTCACCGTATGCAATTGTGCATTCTGCATGTATAAAAACGAAACTTAACTGTTTATTGTGTTTCCAGGTGATCTTGTATTATGCACGATACCAGATGATAACGAACTCATTGGCCAGAACGTAATCAGTTGCTTTTTCATTTAGAGTTTTGATATTTGAGTTTTACCAGCAATAAATCTAGGTAAAAAATTTTAAATAGACCTCTGTTCTGTTCAATGATATATCACAAGTAGACATTTGTTCTTAAAATGGCGGCGCAGAAGAGACTTTTTTTAATTTGGCGGCACTGTGACGTCGTTGATTAAACTTTCGTCAAGCAACTTAATCAGATAAAAAATAAACGACTTACACTTGAATGTTACGATAAAAAAGTACAATTTTCTATTTAAATATTCAGACAATTTTATCAATTTTTTATTAAAAAGTAATGAAAATGCTTTGTTAATTTTTTATTTTATTGGATTGCTTGACAAAAATTTGATTGACTACGTCACAGTACCGCCATATAGATTAAAGAAAAATGTCTCCTGCGCCACCATTTTAAAAATAAATGTCTGCTAGTGATATATCATTGAAAAGGAAATTTGTGACTGTATCGAACAGCGTAAATATATATATATATATATATATATATATATATATATATATATATATATATATATATATATATATATATATATATATATATATATATATATATATATATATATATATATATATATATATATATATATATATATATATATATATATATATATATATATATATATATATATATATATTTTTTTTCACGGACAGTATGAGTCAAACTGAACTATATCTTTGATCCAAATATTAAAACTCTAAATTGAAAATCAGCTGAATGACGTTTTGACCAATGCAGAGGGGACAATATGGTCAGACTCTATACCCCGGGATCAAAATCAAAGAAGTCTCATCGTCTTTTAGCGTGTACCCAACGACAAATTCTCAGTAAATGAATCGAGCGACCTCAAAAACCTCCGGGGTAACGAGTTTTGGAGAATTTTATAACGAATTTTCACAAACATCCAGAAGACGACGTGATAATCAGTAACCTTGGTTACTAGGTACCACTGTTGATGACAAATTCTTATTCAGCGCCCCAAATAACCTCTCAACAGCAAAATTGCACTCATTTTCGTCAATATTAGGATTCACTTTTAATAATGCGTTTTTCTTTTGCACCGATTCAATTTTTAGTTCTTCATGATCACATAGGGTCGCAAACTTTCTGACGCTCTGCCGAATCGAATGCAAAAAACCGCATCTCGATCCATCTTACTGCATAAACTTCTTGCTTTATTTTCTTAACTATTGAAAACTGAACTGTGTCCAACAAGAAACACACTACACAATTTCACAACTAGGCATACAGTATTAACAGTTTACACATCACTTTTTGAAAAATCAGTCATGTTTTTAATTGTCTGATTTCTATTAATTTAAATTCAGTTTAATGCCTTAGAAACACAATTATGTTAATTTTGACCGGCCAAGTTCTACAGAGTAAAGAGTTAATTTAACCTCGTGGGACACATTATATTTAAGCCTTTTCAAAACGTTGTTTCCATGTGTAAAGAAAGGCATCTCCCACAACTCTTTCTCTTGCCCAACCACGAGCTGTAAGGAATATGTCGCTCCTTTATAGGTATTTTCAGGGCTTCTGCTCCGACGAATTAACCAATAGTATTTATTCTGTACCAACTCTCAATAGACTAACCAGGAGAGCCACTATTATGCGTTCCTTCACGGTTTCTCTAGAAAGGCTCCTACCTTCCCATTTTGTTCGTTCTTTCATCCCTGAAGTGTCTAAACTGTGGATCTTGTTTCCTGTTGAGGTTATTCTTTTCTATTCAAACCTCCAAAGCTTTATGTCCTATGTTAATTAACTACCTCTCACTTCACTTATGACACGCACGGTACGTTAGTACGTAGGATTTAGGTCTTCGTGGACCATGAAGATTTAAAAAAAAATCATTGATTTATTTAAAATTAAATTAGCGAAATAAAAGATAATAATAATAATTTTATTACCTTATGGCTAAAAAATCAAATTGAAAGTAAAATCTGATTGCCGAATTAATCGATTTAATTATATTTGCTATAATTTTTTTGAAAAAAGGTCTTGATTTCAAACGTTTATGAGCCATAATCGTACGTTAAAGGACCTTTTAATAAAGTCAAAAAAACATGTTAAAAATTGGATTACCAACACTAACATACTTGAAGATAACTTTCTTTACCCTGTACAAAAACAAAATTTTGTTTAAATACAGCTCAAGGCCTTACAAGATGATGAAAATTTTTTGCATTATTTTTACCTTTACGATATATATATTTTTAATTTGTTAAAATCATTTTTGAAAAACAGTCTATTTAAACTGTAATTAATTAAATATTTCTAGTTTTATTAAAAAATTGTCTATATGAAAAAATTGTGATTAAAAAAGTGTATCTTTCTGTAGCCATCTGAAAGTTTTTAAGACACACACACAATTAAAAGTAAGGCTGTCAACATACTGTATTACGTTGACGGGTTTTAACTTTTAATTGACCATGGAACATTTAACACCAACTAACCGTATAATAGGACATTTACTTATCTAACTGCATATTTCGCAAAAATATTTATGGTTATTTCTTGTAGGAATCGTTAGTCTAACGGCCGAGTGATGATCGCGTTGTTAAATTTGGCAATGGACTTAGCAATTGTTAAAAGTTGACAACGGTTTAGAATGTTTAACAAAATGTCATTGTCAGTATTATTCAATTATTTTAATAGGCAACCTGTCAAAATCTGACATTTTGTTAAACATTCTAAACCGTTGTTAACTTTTAACAATTGCTTAGTCCATTGCTAAATTTAACAACGCGATCATCACTCGGCCATAAAAGTAATATTTAAAAATAATGTAAATTTTGCTTTAACTTAATTATCCATTACTTTGTGTTGTTAAATGTGCAAATATCTTTTATTTATTTAAGAATTAGTAACCACGATCAGTAAATTAACTTTGTGACTAGTTTATGTTTTTTTATTAAGTAATTGTTAAAGTTTATTACTCGATACTTTTAAGCCCGTAAAATACAATTTTATTACCAATTAAAATACCAGATTTTTTAGCGTTTTTCATTTTGCAAACAACCAAAATCTTTTTAAAAAATCCAGCATTGCCGTACTTTAAAAATAAAGCATGGCAACCATTTATATTATACTGTTAAAAATTACACAGGTCCACAAAAAATAAAAAATGGCCTGTGCTGAGTGTCGGAATAAGATTTTCTGGCGTATTTCCGCTGAATAGAAATCTTAAGTCAAAATTGGGGGTCAAACTGCAAAATATCGGGAAAAACCCAAAAAAACGCTACGGTACATTTACTGGCAGAAACCTGCTACCATGGAATGTTTGGACTACAACTCTATGAACTATAAGGGATCAAAAAATTTCATAAAACCAACAATAGAGCTTTTGAAATTGTTTACATAAAAAGTTATATAAATATTTTTGATAAGATAAATAATAAAGGAGATATAAACGAATATCCGAACCGAAAACGGTTTTTTTATTATAAATCATTTATTTTATTTATTTGAATCTTAAATCACTCAAAATTTGAAGAAAAAATCCAAAAATAGAAAGAAAAATAATTTTAAAATTTTTATTGGACCTAGAAAAAATCCTGAAAATTCGGTTTTTTGAGTATAACTCAAAAAATATTGCATCTACACAAAAGGGTTATATAACTTAAATTAAAGGTCTTGTAAAAATACTTAGTTTATGGCGTATAAAGTTTTGTGTATCTTTTATGGTTTTTG
This sequence comes from Listronotus oregonensis, assembly GCA_019359885.1. Taxonomy (NCBI): domain Eukaryota; kingdom Metazoa; phylum Arthropoda; class Insecta; order Coleoptera; family Curculionidae; genus Listronotus; species Listronotus oregonensis. The sequence continues at coordinate 114,506 of JAHBCN010001169.1, forward strand.
AGATATTAAAGTTTTAAATAAAAAAAAATCATTAATATCTAAAATTACGCCTTTTCTCGTTTTTTTTTGCTGTTTAAACGCCAATTTTGACTTTAGATTCGTGTTCAGCAAAAAAAAAAGAGCCAGAAAATCTTAGTTTGATACCCAGCACTTTTTACATTTTTATTTTTGTGGACCTGTGGTATTAGCTAAGAAAATATTTTCGCAAAAATTGCAATGTCCCCTAAAAATATAACTTATGATTAAAAAATAAAACTCAATCTTTGATCATAAGTATTTATGATTTCCAGAAATACTCAGACAGTAACTGTAACAATTTGTGTGTATTTAATTTTCCTAATTTGTTTTTGTCTTTTTTTTAGATACCTATCTTCCCTAGGAAAATGTACCATCAACCATTCATGTTAAACTAATATAAAAATAAAAAAATATCTAGGCTTTTTTTTGCAGACATTGCATTAAGGAGCTTTTTTCCCTTTTAACACTTTCAGAAGGATTGTTTATTTTTAACCAGTTAAAAGAACTTTAAAGAAGGAACAAAATTTTATTTTAAAAAACGGCAAAAATAACTTTATGTGAATTATTTTCTATTATGATCATGCATTAATGTGTGCATATTTTTTTCAAAGTCAAAAAAATCCTTAGCTTTTGCCTTTTAAAGCAATGGTTTATATTTTTTTAATGGTAAATTGTACCATTTTGTTATTTTTAAATTTAATTAAAGTAAAATTAACGTAATTAAAGTAAAAAACAACGGTATTTATGATATTATATATTTCTAACAGTAAGATGTTATGATTTAAAAGTATTAAGTAAAAAGTACTTATTTTTCACATTTTTAATTTATAAAAAATAATTTTATGTTACCTGCTTGTTTTTGGTTCAAATATTATATTTTTTTGTATTTTTGTATTCTATTTGCATTATGCGATTCACTTAGTGAGTTTTTCGGTTGAGTTATCATTTTTGATAATCTTATCATGGATTCAGCTTATTTTATATTTTCTGACCTATGTAATCTGTATGGTAATAAATTATCATTTTTGTATAATTTATGAAAATTTTATAAATAATGTTATCAGGATATAAATGCTGGTTTGTCTGATCGTAGAAAAGGTTATTGTCCAAATAATTTACACTACGTACATTTTTAGGTAACAATTTCTTGTTTTTTAATTTAAATAATTATATTTTATTTTTCCTCAAAAATATAAAACAAACCCTATTTTATAACGAGGCTAAATTAAAAGGTTTTAAAATGTATGTTGTTTGCTTGCATATTAACTACAATTACCAAACCTACCCAATATTAATTTAAAATAATATTAGTCCAGTAACTAAAGACCTGAAAGTACCCAAAGGTGTAAATAAATCTGAACAGGTTTCATTTGTGGCGCAATTCTTAGGTCTTCGCGGATGCTTTCGAGCGAGATAAAGTTGAGTAAAAATGAGTTTCCCGCGAATATCTGTCAAAATATACGAATTAGAGAATTTTTGTTCATACGAAAAATAAAGATCACCTCGAAATCTACAAAAATGGTCCTTACCATTTTTTGCGCAACACCAATATTTTTCGCAAAAACGGTTGTCGAAAAATCCATAACATACAGATTTTCTAAAACTCCGGAAACGGCTAAAAAATGCAGATGGGCAATTTTTTATCAAAACGCAAGAAAGATGGTGAAGGAAATTTTCTGGGATCATTGAACCCTTGCTAAGGTCTCATTATAAAAAAGAAATGATATTAACAAACCATTTTTTTAAAATATCAATTAATTAATGAAATACTACAATAGCTTTGACCGCTTTTTTAATATTCTAGAAAAATCAGAATAGACCCAAACTCCTATGCAATGATAGTTACGGGTTTTCTCATTCCGATGAACTTTGAATGTTTAAAAAATTTACATTATTGCCCGAGTAATGAAACAATTTGTCCGCCCGCTTATAAGTGAACCCATTAAAATAGCGGCATTCTAGCGGTAGATCGGCAGCTGAAATGAGGGGACTTTTGGGTCCCGTTATCTCGAAAACTATGGATTTTTCTAAAAAAATTATAAGGACCATTTTTGTACATTACAAGGCGATCTTTATTTTTTGTCTAAACAAAAATTCTCCAATTCGCATATTTTAGCTGATATTAGCGGGAAACCCAATTTTCGGGCCTTGAGGGGCCATTTTCAGCTCTTTCCCACCTGTTAATGTTAATAAACTTTTTTTTGCTCGAAAGCATCCTCGAAGACCTAAGAATTGCGCCACAAGGGAAACCTGTACATATTTATTTACAGCTTGGTCCCTTTATTTACAGGACTATATTTTAACTTAAAAAATATTTTTCCTATGGTAATTGAACTTCGGACCTCAAGAGCAAATTGATAACTGACCCGAACATAAGTAAAACAAGCTTTGTTACAGTTAAACTACAAATCCATGCTTTTAACTTAAGTTTCAAGTTATTGTCTGGTTATTTTTAAAACTAATCCATGGTTTTTAATTGACACCATATTTTACAAGCGGAACCAAATGTGCCATATTTAGATTTTTAACAGTTAATATAACATTATCTTGTTATTGTGTGTCTTATTCGCCGACACTGATTAAATTAATGTTTTTTCACCTTTTACGTGACAAAATTATTGCCGCCGCCCATAATTTATCTGGGATTCGCTACGGAAGTGGGGTCAAATATTAGTGGCGCGACCCAGTGAACCCGCTGGTTGACCGCGTCATGAAGATGGAATTATTCTCTTTGCCGATGACCTTTCGTTCTTTAAGTTCCACACCCCGTGACTAATTTAAAATAAGTGGTCTTTTATTGAAGTTATTAAGTTCTCATCTGACGATATGGCTCTAAAGACTTCAGTACTGTTCATTGTACATTTTAAAACTAATATTGTTTTAATTAGCCAAAAATTATTTAAGTGAATAATTTACTTGGCACCAGACTTCATTGATACATTTAGTCATATAATAGTAAAATAAAAAAACATAATAAACATGACTTGCAAAATGCTTTGTAAGGGGACTGGAGTCCTTTAAAAGCAGAATACTAAAATTATTTTTTCAGTTCCTGTTTGACCTCCGATCAGTGAAGTGCTCGCGATAAAAAACTACATAGTTTTTTCCGGGAAGGCGGCTGAAGGTGCTGTATCAAAAGCTTTTACCGTCGGGGATCAAGGAGATACTCAAGCCAAACGATGGAGTCTTTCTTTTGGGGCTAAGCCCTGTGAACGAAGATTCCCATACCTGTTCCTGCCCCACTCACGAGTGATTTTCCTAATGGCGGAAGATGGTTGCGCGCTTAGCAGTAATGACAGAAAACGGTTATGCGTAATACCAGAAGCAGTCCTTGGTCGGACCGCCATTGTTTGTGCCCTGCATCGATAATTGTTTTGATAAGAATTCAAGTTTTGGAAAAGTTCGGAATTTCTGGGGGTTACAGAGTCCGACGATCCAGATGTTCCACCTACAAAGCTCGGGAATGCTCACGTTGACAACAACGTGTGTCTGGAACGGGGAGAGCTGGCGATTGCCGTGCAGCAAAGCCATACCGGGGGTATAAAAGCCCCCATTTAAGCAAGCAAGCAAAATGATTTTTGCCCGATATCTTTAAAGTATTATGGGGTTGCAATGTTACAATTTTTTTCTTCATTATATATCAAATTTTTTATTTAGGGAATTCACTACTGCCTGGAATCAAACTGTTTTATCCCACTCTACAATTTTTAATTGTAGATTTACTCCATTTATTTAACAAATTATAAAATTTAGTAAATTCAGTATTTTGGTCTCTAGCATAAACCTGCTCTATGACGATTTACCTCTTTTAAAGTAAATTAATTTTTAAAAATATATCGTACCCGAAAGACAAATGGAAATTATTTTGAAAGCAAATTTTAATTCTCTCGTTTAAAAAAAATTAAATAAAAATTGATAATTGTAAAATAAGTTTTACAATCATGTCATTTATTTCCAGAAATTTCGTATTTTTTTATAATCAACTACATTTACTCATAATACTTAAAAAGAGTCTATCCTATTATTCCAACCTACAGTCCTCTTTTATAAAAAAACTTCCTGTTTCAAAAAGGAAAAATACACACATACAAAAAATGGGAAAAATATTTCTTTTGGCTTTTATATATAACGCCTTCGAATAGAAAATTGAAATTAAAAAAAGGTAAATTACAACCGTTTGGCACTCCTAAAATTTAGGTACAGTTTTAAAGGTATCGGATTAAAAGCCACCTTCAAGATTTTCTTTTTAGAAAGCATTTGCAGGTCATAAATTTGGTTTTTGTCCTATGTGTAGAACACACATTTTAAGACACCCTGTATGTGGGTGTATATATTTATATATACCTTCAAAAGTTATTTCTTTGGAATGTGTAAATACACAAATTAGAACCGTTTCGACATTTTCACGCATTGAATAAATTTTAGTGCACTGGCACTACATAACGAAACAGACAGTTTAAAATTTATTAAAAATAATATGTTTATTTAGAACGGTAACGAGGAAATTGTGGAAACCTTTAAATATACAGGCGAATTTGGAAAATATCTAGATCGGTTTGTTCGTGTTTTCTTCTATTAAAAAAAAAAACGATTTTAAACAATACATTTGTTTTCATAATAAGTAAGTATTTTGTGACGAATAGTACTTAGTTACAACTAAGGTTAAATAAATCTATTTTATTAAACCAGATGCCCAAACTAAAGAAAAGAAATTATTTCATGATACTGGGCAAAGGCAAAGTCTCAGTTCTGACAGATTATATAAGTCATTGGTATACGTAAAGATTGTTTTTAAGAGGTCAAATGTGGAAAAAAATTATACTACCATTATATTATTTGGTTAAAGTAAAGGCTCTGACAGATTGTATGAGTCTTGGGCCTACGTCAACAGGGTTTTGAGGGCTAAAACAGTCATATTAAAAAACGCCATACCAATGTTATGATGACAGGTGATATTTTTGACATGTATCGTTTTTGATATATGCCATTTTTTGCAGATGTATACCGGGTGGTGCATCGCCAGACTGGCCATAGGAAATCCCATGTAAATTTTGATACATTGAAATATTGGCTCCCCTATTGGATTTACAACAAAATTGTATTAGACTATTTTGAAGACGTTGATAAAATTAGCTCACATTCTTATTTTTTTTTTATTGATAAGGCAATTAAAAGTTATTTAAGAAAAATTATTTATAAAATCGTTGCATACCTGCTACATACCTTAATGAATCCACCAGTAATAAATAAAATGTCTTGTCAACTTTTTAATTGACGTTTTACTTTACATTAGTTATTTCAAAATGTTTTAAAGTTTTAAAGAGAATATAACAATGATTAAATGGTATTACATGGAAAATAGTTATCGAAGAGTATCCGACATGTTCTCTACGTTTTTTCCTGACAGACACATTCCAGGTAAGACAACAGTTCAAAATATCGTTCATAAGTTTGAGACAAAAGGTACTGTTATTAATAAATGCAACTGCTTAGAGCGAAATAATAATGTACTCGATGGAAGAGCTCAAGAAAATAATGCCGATTTAGATGTTTTATTTCATGTAGAAGAAAATAAAGGAATTAGCACCAGGCTTCTTGGCAAAGTTGTAGGAAAGGATCACAGCACAGTAGAGATCGAACGCTGTTAGAACAACACCGATACGTCACGGTTTTATATCAGTTTGCCATATGAGACCGTGACGTATCGGTGTTGTTCTTACAGCGTTCGATCTCTACTACGCAAATTAAAGAAATATAAATATCACTCGTACAAATATCAAAGACATCAGGAAATAAGGGAAGGCGATGAGATCCGGAGAGCAGATTTTTGTTTTGAAGTTATGAAAATGGCAAATAACGATAGGGACTTCTTACGCAATATTTGTTTTAGTGACGAATGCACCTTCACATTAAACAATGAACCAAACGTTCAAAACATTAGATACTGGAGCAAAGAAAATGAACACAGATTTGTATCTACAAGGATTCAATACCCTCAAAAGGTAAAAGTTTGGGCGGGTATATTTGGACATCGGATTATTGGACCTTTTTTCTTAAATCACAATTTGGGAACAAAAACTTTTTTAGAACTATTACAAAATCAAGTGGGGCCGGCATTGGAAGAAGTTGCATCTGACAATCAAGACATTTGGTTTCAAATGGATGATTGCCTGCACACAATTCACGAGAAGTAAGGGAATATGTTCAAAATGTTTTCAATGGACTCACTATAGGACCAAATTACACCATAAATTGGCCAGCTGGGTCTTCTGATCTTTTGCCATCTTCCTTTGGGGTCAAAATTTAGAAAAATTAAAAGTATCAATTTCAGCGGCGTGCGATCGACTATCGGCATTTCAACTTCGTAATGTAAGAACTGAATTTTTAACCGTTTAGGATATTGCTTAGCAGTAAACGGAGGTCTGTTTGAGCATTTAATTAAAAGACATTAGCTTTTAGTTTCAATGTGTTGAAATAGCTTTTTTAGACAGTTTTTAAGTGTTTTTCACTTTCCTATAAAATTGTTCAATTATGTAAAAATCGCATTATGTAGTACAATGTAATTACTTGTATTTATTAAATGATTACAGCCATTATTTTCTCTCCAATACTGTAAAACATGTTGAAATAACTAATACAAAGTAAAACGTGAATTAAAAAGTTGACAAGACATTGTATTTATTACTGGTGGATTCATTAAGGTATGTAGCTGAGCAGGTATGCAACGATTTGACAAATAGTTTTTCTTAAATAACTTTAAATTGCCTTATCAGAAAAAAAAATTTAGAATGTAAGCTAATCTTATCAACGTCTTCAAAACAGTCTAATACAATTTTGTTGTAAATTCAATAGGGGAGCTAATATTTCAGTGTATCAAAATTTACATGGATTTCCTATGGCCAGTCTGGCGATGCACCACCCGGTATTTGAAAGTTAAGAGATTTATTTTTGAGAGACGTCATTCTTGAAGGATATAGTATTATTGTCGCGTTATTTCTTAACTGACTTCATAATTATTCGTTTTAACCAATAATGACGATCAAGAAAACTGCCATGTTTGACAAAATACATTTTTGAATCTAATTTTCGGGATAAGGTTATACTAGAAAATAAACTGGCCACCCTGTATTTGTATAAATATCGTAGGATCGTTTTGATTATGAAATAAGCGACTAATTGTGCACCGGTTGCTCATCTGTTACGTTTATTTGTCCTAAGCGTACTTAATTTGTGTGATTTAGAGGGGTTCATATTTAGAAAGGTATGCCAAAATATGTTCAGAAATATCTTAATTAAATTAAGTAAAATACTTTGCGGTCCAGATATTTAATGGGAAATAACAGGTAACCGAGATAACTATTTTCTATTGACATTAACGAAGTTTAACTTAGAGATGGGTTGTATATGTTAAACCGGCTTGATTGTAAAAATAATGGAGAATCAACATCGAATATTTTGACTTATTCCTTACACAAACCTAATTTGAAAAACATTTTAATTAGTCATTTGACGGTTTTGTTTTAATACCATTAAGTTTTCTTTGTTCTTTAAGACTCTGAAATATTGCACAGTTTAGAGTACAAGATTTGCAAAAACAGAACATAATAACGTTTGACTAGGGTGATCATATTTTTTCTAAGAAAATGCAAGGTAAAATTTTATTATATGTATTACTAACCACAACTAAACACAACATTAAAGGTTTACAATCTATAAAATGTTTTTATAATTTAAACGACGTAAAGTTTACTATGTATATTAGATGAGGTAGTAAATTTGACCTTCACATTCTAATTAAATGAATGTTAATAAAAAAAATTGAATATATTGTTTAAAAAAGTAAGAAAATACAATAACCTTTTGTTAAAAATTTATATCTCTGATGACAGTATGATTTGCCAGTGCACCATTGACAACATTAAAAGAATTTAGTGGTTTGAGTTTCCATGATTTTTTTTTTGGTCCAGAACCAGGAGAATGTATTTGATTTATTTGAACCTTGGTATATTTAAAAACTGCAAGCTATTCATATTCTAAACTCATATTTTGTGTGTTACACCCGGAATTTTTTTCCTGTTGCGGCTGCTTTTAAAAACACATTTTCGTCAAATAAATGTATCTTTATTTAACGCTGTTTTTAAATTTGGTTGAAAGGCCTCACAGGAATTTTTTATTTATTTATTCCATAAGTTGTTTTACTATTAACTTTTAGCAATAAAAAGGAGATAATTTTGTAGAAATAATTTATATTTGACGCTATCTTCATCAAATCGTTTTTAGAAATAAAAAGGTAAAACTGTTTAATATTTTTTTAATTAATCTCCCTCAGAATTTTGCATTTAGTGTCCCACTAACTATAGATTTCACAACAAGAGGCTATTTGCCACCATTGAAAATAAGCTTTAAATTGTGGTCATCCTATCAGATAATAGTATACTCGTAAAGAAGCATATTTCTCTATAATATAAAGTAAAATATGCATATTTATTGCAAAATATACGTATTGAAATTCAAATATTTTTGAAATTAATTCAGCTTTGTGTTGTGTGGTTTCAAGTGTAATTTTCGATCTTTAACTATCTAAATAACTGTTTATTGACCATTTTATATAAAAATCCGATTTTAAGTAACATAATTAGGTATCCGTTTCGTACCTCAAAAATGACATAAATTTTGTGGAAGCCGATAACAGAAACCTACATGAGATAGACGCATTTATGATTGTGCGTTTCTTTAAAAATAACGCTGACTACTCTGCTGCAGAACTCAAAAATGTAAAAACAGCTGTGTAAGTATCCCTAAAAAATTATTTATTTACGTGTTTATCACTCAGTATTTCTCAAAATCTTATTGTAGGTTATGTTTATGGAGTGTAGTAAGTAAGTAAATTCTTTGCGAAGCCCATTTTGTATTTCGTGTAATTTATTATATCAGTTTTCATCTGCAATTTAATAATAAAACCGTTAAGTACAAAAAGAGGAAGTACTAACTTGTTAGGTATTTAACTTCTAGAACAAACAAAATCATTCTAATCCAAAAGTAAGGTTATACCTTAAAGTGTTTATAAATTATCTAAAGGCGATATTTTGTTGTATATAAATCGGTAGGTATTTAAAGCAGGATATTTGTATACTTACATTAAAGTGATCTTCACACATAAAAACATTTGAATGCGATACAAAGCTGTTTGGATCTCTTCGATTCTCGCTTTTTTCGCCTTTTAGGACTTGTTGGGACAGATATAAACAGTTTTTGTGTTGTTTTCAGTACATTGTGGCACTACACACCATTAATATACCATTTTAGCCAATAAATTGAAAAATTATTAACAAAATTTGCTGTAGTTGCACTCGTTAACTTGTTTACTTCCATATGACGTCACTCGAAACATATGTCGACGCCATTATAGAGATAGCTTTTTTAGCGCGAATTTTATAATTTAAACTTTAACATTGAGTTTTATTGAAAATACATCAGATTTCCCAAAAATATAATATGTATTGTGTTTGGTAGGTACCAAAGAATTATTAAAAACGATTTTTCAAAATCAGTCAAATAGTCTATTCCTGGCACATTTTGAGTTCCCTTTGATTTCTTTGTACCGTAGTTTGTAATACTTACTAAACATAAGCTAAATTAATGACACTGGACATCTGTAATATATTATTTCAAACAACTTAATCTTTAGATTTCCCTTAATGATTGCTTCTTTAACTGCAATTTCGTGTTGCGTCATGTTGTAATACCAAATACCCATAATATTCATCATTCAACAAAGTTGCAATTTCCTGCAGATTGTCCGTATCTCCGCTAATCCTCCGGCACATTCCCGGACGGCGCAGCGTCGTTGACCGCTAGAGCTGATGTTTTGAATGTCGGCACGTGGTGCACGGACGCCAGGCGTTCAGCACTTTTCGTCTGATGCATATTCCTGGAAGAACTTGTAAACAACTCGATAAGTGCGTGGCTGGGCCTGGAATCACCTCGGTTAAAACGGATTACCAATATGAACATTATTTACGGGTAAATCTGTTAAAAAACACTTTAAAACTAGAAACGATTTTGGAAGGACATGAATCGGAATGAAACCTTTTGAATTTTCTTTAGAAACAGATCAACCACAAAGTATCGAAAAGGAATATTGGATCCTGTGAAAGGGGGTGTTTTTTAAGCTATTTCACCCTTTCACCCAAGCATAAAATTATTTAAAAAACGTTTCTCTTACCATTTTTAATGGTTAATATAGGTTTTTTCGGTCACTAAATTCGAATATGATATCAGAAATTACATTTGATGGCTAAGAAGGGTTAAATACACCCTTCACCATTGAAAATGGGGAAAAAACTTTTTTTAGCGAAATGTATGTTTTAGGGGTGCAGGTGGTAAAATTTAATAAGTAGGTAATAATTTAACATATTAATTGTGGAACATAACAGAATAGCAATGCGATAAAATCTGAATTATCAAAATGTAAAAAATAAAATAATTACGAATTAAAACGAAAACAGAACTTCCGCCGCACCACCAATAACAGCAAAACAAATTAAAAACGTACACAAATACGTATGCGAACACAACATCAACCCAACAACTAAAATAGTAGACTGCAATCAAAAGCCGAAACAAAATAATTTATTTTTCATCTTCCGACAACTAATTTAACCGGAATAATTCGTTATTTCGAAAGCAAACGCTTCGACTTCGGGGTAAATCGACGGTCGGCGCGGCGGTCGGCGCAATATATCGAATATCGACTGGCGTTGATCGGTTAATGTTTCATATGTCGAATGATATTTCGAATATGAAGATCTTCCGGAATACGAATATTCGAATATTAAAATCATCCGAATATGCCCATCACTATGTCATATAGTTGGTAAAAAGGCAAAATTAATAATACAACAGGACTATTTCACGGCAATGATATATCATTCTGCAACGCTTTCGTGGCGTGTATTAGTTAATTAATTCTAATTTGTTAAAGTTTCTATTAATTAATAAAATTTAAAAGTACGTTTTTATGTACTTGGCTCTTTATTTTATTCTTATATTAGTTTAAAAGCTAAGTTCGTTTTCCGTCAACAACAAAAAATCCCAGTTCAGGTATTTTGGCAGCAATTCAGAAATGTCGTTGAGCGTTTGGCAACGAGCGAGACGCGCGCCGGACTTGATGGCATGCAGCGCTTCTTGACTTTTTGCATACCTGCTTGCCGCAATGCACATCTAATTGAGAGAGGTAATGAGCTCCGAGGTTGCCACATATTGCCAAAAACACAAAAGAAAAATACGTTTGTCAACTGCGCGTGTTTATTTTGGCCCCGTTGGGATAATGCTTGATGTCAGGCCTGAGTGCTTCTGCCGGAACAGTGAATAGACGACTTCATTAAATTTTGACTTATTTCATGTTACTTTAACGGAACGCGGATTAAAAATACTGAAAGCTGTGGTTAATGGGTAAGAAGAATTTAGCAAAACAATAAATAAAACAATTACATAACGTTATTTTCAGTTAATTACACTTGGAGCGGGGAAGTAACATGTAAATGTGCTGACAAAGGAAAGTTGGAAAATATATCAGGAGTTGTTTTATATTCCCAGACTGGTCGGGTGTTGAACAAAAGACTAAAACAAAATCCAAAAATTATTTTTTAATTAGATTCGCTTGGTTAATATTACAGCGTTTTAATACCACATTTAATTAGTTATAATACTTCCCTTACCTACGCGAACGAATCGCGGCTGCGAAATTTGACTGAGATTCGCGCAAGATTTTTGCGCAGACAATATGGCCCTCTACACTTGCAATATTTACGGTTACGTTTATTATTTTTCTTTATAGCGAGACCAAAAACTGCCGCGAGTGTAAGGTCGTTTTAATAATATTCTTCTATGTTATCCGCAAAACATTAAAAAGCAGCAGCAGCAGCGGCAATAAGGACTTTACCTTTTTTAAATTGATCCTTCTTAAGAGTTTTTTTTTTAGATTGGGAACAAAAAAACCTAAAAAAATACTTTTTTTTGTATTGTCAAAAAACCCCTAACATTATTTTTTTCCGCACAAGAGGTGCATTTAGAGCCAAATCCTCTAATAGGCCACTGCATCAATTCTTGTTTCTATAAACTCCTTACATAATATTTATTTTAAATCAAAAACGCGTTTAATTTTTTACCGGTTTCAGGAACCACCAGAACCAGAACTATCCAGAACCACCTGCTAAATATCTTTTCTCAAAAATATTTTTATTTTCGGCGTAATTAACATTTAAACTTCATGTCCGGACTTTAAATCTCACGTCGGGCCAAAACACGAAGTAAGCACGTGTGTCTAGCATTGTCACATTTATTGGTTTCTCTTTTTTGCTAGTTTTTTGTTTTTCGTCAATATTGGGTAAATTTTTTTTTTAATTTTTGTTTTCCCCAGCTTCCGTAGAGTTTTAAATAATACAAAAGGTTCTGGATGGAAATTTTTTTAAAGGGGGTAGCGACAAAAAAAATTAAATTTAAAAACTTCCTTTTTTTAAAAAAAGCTTGGCCTTCGCCAAAAAAAGAGAAAGATTTTTGTTTGTAATCTTTAAATTACGGTCATAGTAACTTTTTAAATAAAGATGTTTTTAATATTATTTCCAAAGACGATTTAAAGAAATTAAGAATTGGAAATTGGCAAATTTGTACAGATTTTTTAAGGTAAAAAATTTAAGATGGGAAAAAAATATATATATATATATATATATATATATATATATATATATATATATATATATTTTATATATTTATATATATATATATATATATATATAACAAAAACGCTAACTGAATTAAAAAATTTTTATTTGTTCGTTTTTTCAAATTTACATTATGGGGGATTTTAAAAAAAAAAATTAAAAAACAAAAAAAAAATATTTTTAACCCCTCTTTTTTTTAACAAAAAAAATTTTTAAAAAATTTTAAATTTTGGACTTTCTTTAAAAAATTGTTTAATTTTGGTTTTTTTCTGCAAAATTTTTTAACGCTACAGCTTTTTCTTCTTTCTCCTCGACATTTAGTATCTCGGAGTCACTATCCACAAAATCATCATATCAATAGTTTCCTCCGAATCAATGTCGTTTTGGACTACGTCTTTATTCCATTTCTCCTGTATTTAACCTAAACGGAAAGATGCGTTGGTCAATTAAATAGCAACTGAAATTCTTCTAGGATCAAATTTTTAGAACAAAATTTAAAAAAATAAAGATTTATTTTTCTTCAAGTTTACAAAAAGGCAAGTAAGTTTAAATTAAATTGTACCTGTTCTCCTGTTCAGTTGTTTCAAAAATTAAATTTTTTTTTCTCCAAATTTTTTATTCGTTTTTTCCCTATCTCTTTAAGTCGGGGGCCCAAAAGGGAGGTTATCTTTTCCCAAAATTTTTTCCCAAAACATTATTCTAGCATTTTCAAATGACTGAAGGCTCTATTTTCTGCCATGCCATATACAACTTTTTAAAATTTTTTTTTAAGTTTTTGGGTTTTTGAGCTTAACCTATTCCTTGATTTGTTGAAACTTGACGTGAACTCAAAAAGTTTTGGACTAGTTCGCTTTATCGAACTATTTACATTATGGAGATTATGCTATTTGATATTTCTTCCCAACAACGGTAGCCTCAAAACCATTTTTTTTCTTTTCCCAAAAATTTTGAAAATTTTCATAAAAGTTTTTAAAATTTCCTATTATTTTTAAACATTTTGTAAAACACAGATATCAAAGGGGAAGACACTTTTCCCGGTCCCCTTTTTTTAAACTAAAAAAATAAACGTAGGAATGCGTTTATAGGTATAGCAAAGGTTTAGAAAAACTGAACGAAAATTTCTAAGATTTTCTAAAATTCACATTATCAAAAATTGTTTTTGTCCACACTATAGAATTAAAATGGAATATTTTAGTGTTTAAATTATTGAGTTGTTCATATAAACGAAAGTTTACATTACCGCGCGTGTACTTTTTTTTTTGT